>NW_019775554.1:197654-231686 GCF_001039355.2 Lingula anatina | reverse complement strand
ATAGAAAGAGGTTTAGATTTTTTCGCTTGCTCCCCCTTGACCCCCCCCCCCCCCCCCCCCCCATCTTGTTTTTCTTGTCGTCCCGGAACTTTGTTTGAATCATGGTTTGAAACATTAAACAGGAAACGAAAATCCAATTTATGGCTAAATTTAACTGACTTATGTTACAGATAACGGTTCAGATCACCACATGTGGTTTTTTAAATTAAACAACAGCAGTTCCGTGAGGAACACTATCGCACTCTATTGGCAAAATGTCGTACTTCAGATAGACAGCTATTTTATTTTGTTTGAATCGTGACAGTATAGTTTAAAAAAAACAGTATCGTAAATATATTTGTACTGGCTAAAAAGTCTTACCAGTGGTACATGGCAATGTATCTTTATCTAATCAAAACATATATAAGTGTATATAAAGTGTATATCCATATGTTGTATAGGTTCTAAGAATGATGCTTTAAAATTGTGAATTAATATATTTTATACTTTATTCAGCACTATAATGCTCACAGCTCCATTTGCAGGCTCTATACCCAACTAACAACATTAAACCCGACTATAACTTGGCGTCCGTGTAATAAAAACTACATCATTTTTTAACATATCTACTGTATTGAGATTGGGTTTAAACTTGCTTATGAGTAAAGCGACGTAGCAATTAACCCAAATAATCTCGTCGTGCAACAGCTTTAGATATTTCACTTCCTCTAAACCCGGACACGGGCCACAAACCAGACGTTCTCGGAAAACAGGACGCGCATGTCAGCAGATTAATTGCGTGTTCAAAGCACAGTTTGAGCGACTGGTAAGTAACAGATAAACAGATGAAGTGAATGCTCCCTGGATTTTGTTTTTCAAAATTTTTGAGGAGCCGACTGTTAAGTTTTACTCTGTGCAGCTAATCTATAAGCGTTGGCGAAATTTTAATAGACAAAACCTGGAGGTAAGTAATAAGGTTTATTTTAATGCACTGTATATGTTTTAATTAATAGATTAGAAATAATTATTTTGTTAAAAAATTACATTCAACTTCAATTTGGATGAGGTAGTAAAAGAATTAATTGTAATATACGTGAAGTAGATGAAGTACATGTATGTTTTGTAATATAGCTCGCTCTCTCTCTCTCTCTCTCTCTCTCTTTCTCTCTCTCTCTCTCTCTCTCTCTTACACACACACACATACACACACACACACACACACACACACACACACTTTCTCTGTTTCCTTCTAGGCCTGGGTATGCACATTTGTATGTGTTTGTGTGCGTGTGTGCGTGCGTGTGTATGCGTGCGTGCGTGCGTGCTACGTCTGTAATATTTCTATATTACACCTGATATTAATTTTCTAGCATTGGTTTCATTTTGAAAATGAATACGTTGTCCATCTTGCTACTTTTGGCTGGTTTAACTCAGCACGTGAGTATTCATACCGACCTTGATTTTTTTTTTTTTTTTTGATAATTTGGATTAAATTTAGATGTTTTCCGTAAATGTTTATAGTACAAGTTGAACGTGTTATCCGGATAAAGGCGTGGAATGTACCATTTTTTGCTTTTATAAGTTTTATGTGAATATAAAACAAACGAACAAAGAAGATCATTGTTATTTGTTCCTTATAATCTGACAGTCATTTGCGTTTTTGATATGAAATCGTTAGATTTCTATTTCATCACTGAAGGAGCAAAAGAACAGTATCTTCATATGTTTTAGGTTATATATGTCGTCAAATCTATTGCCTTAAGACAAGACTAGATTAGACTAGATTTTCTTTTTTTTTTTTTGTACATAAGTGTCTCTTTGTTTAAACTTTAAAAGATTTATGAAGTATAAATATCATAAATCAACTTATATTTGTTTGGTTATTCAAAAAGCTGTGGTTTCAATTTTCTCTCGTTTTGAATTTATAGGCGTTCGCGGATTTTAAATTGACTAAACCTGAAGGTAAAGTATAAAAATATTTTTTTGATATTCTTACATATTTTAATACACAGATTAGAAAGTATTATTCTATTGTAGAAATTATGTGCAACTTCAATTTGAATGAAGTACAGTCATCCATAACTAATCACGCTGTTTTCGGAGCTAAATAAGTCAATTTAACTGCTACGTAACTTATGAATAAAGTAATTTATTTACAACTTCAATCTTGTGGTTGCAATTTTTCAAATAAAAGTATGATAAAATCATTATTATGATTTGTCTTATTTGACGTCACAGAAACAATTCAGACATGGCATGTCGCAGTTTCAACCCTTTATTTTCAGAACCCGATAAAACAGTCGTTTTCATAGGAACACGAGCTGTCCATGACGGCCGACACATAATAAAATACACCCAAGGCAGGCAGGTGCGGCCGGGGACATGGTCCCAAGTGAGAAAGGACAACGTCCAGGAAGGCGGCACCTCTTTCTTCAAAGCCTACAGGCAGCCATACCCTTCAGACTCCTATTTAGAAGGTACAGAGCTAAAAAAAGTGGGTGGGTTTGAGAAGCGTATCAATGTGTGTCGAGGCCACGACTACTTCCAAGGCTCACGCACGTGGATTCTGACGCCAAAATCATGTTCAGAATACGGGCAGGATAGGTGGGTGGAGGAGTTTTATTTTTACGTCGCCTCAGAAAGGAAACCAGGGACCGCTCTTCACCGCTACGGTGTCTGTCAGACCAAAAATGGAGGAATATACGGAAGAATTGTAGCACGGGGATCTACTGTGAGCATCTGTCACGGTCCTGACGTCGTTAAAGAGGAGGGCAACTTCTACACCTACCCAGGAAGTATGTAACCGTTTCTTTTAGCTGTGCCTCCTACCATTAAAAGATTTCATTTAATATTGCGTTTTTTTAGAATACATTTCCCTTTAAATTGATTTAGACTGATTTTTGTATTGTACAAAAATTATTATTGGAATGGCTAGCATTTTTCTGCGATTTCTACATTTGAAGATCATGTAAAAGAAAAAATTCGGCTCTAAAATCGGCGAAAATGATTTTGCACGTAGTGTATATACATGTATTTCGTAACAGAATCATCTCATGGTTAAAGGGTGAAAAAATCTTTCCAGTCCTGTGTAGAGGTTTTGAATAATTAATGAATCATTTTGAAAAACAAAGAATAGCTAGTGTTTTGACAACCAAAATCATTCAAATGGCATTAAGTATAATACTTGTTAAAATTTTGTAGGGCTGTTCTGTCCACTTCTTGACGCGCCCTCTAACGGCTTTCAGACCAGTTCCGAGGTCAGAGATTACGGCGTGGGCGCGGTTACGTTTGCGTGCAACATTGGCCATCAGTTGTTGGGGAACTCTGTAATACAGTGTGAAGATAATGGGAACTGGGCAGGGCAAATGCCCACTTGCAAAGGTACAACCAGAGGCTTTTATTATGTCCTTATTGTCATGTTATTGTTTACGTCCAATCAAATACAGTAAAAAAATAACGATACAATGCAATTATAATCATATTATTGTTAGTTTCTCAATTGGCAAAATGTGTACCTGTCCAAAATGATATTCACCATAATCACACAGTATGTGCTCTTGCGTCTTATGAAAGAGCTTTTTGTCTTTCACGAAAGGCCAATCAAAGGGAAAAAACGTACTTATAAAGGTTGTATTCTAATGCAATATGCTGCGCGTGAATGGAACAATTATTTTGTGTATATTATTATCATGAATCTAATATTTATAGCTAAGAACTATTTTTAAAACTCAAACCACACACATAAACATATTTCCAGCAATCTCCTGTGGTCGTCCCAGCTCACCCAACCATGGTTCCTTTACGGGAGATGATTTCACATATCGCAAAGTTGTGCGATACAGCTGTGATGAGGGTTACCAATTGACCACCTCTTCTCCAAAAACAAGACAGTGCTTGGATACAGGGAGCTGGAGTGAGGGAGAGCCGATATGTGAACGTAAGTTTGTCTGCCTGTCTGTCTGTCATTGGTCTCCCACTCTCTTTTGTATTTTCTTCCCTTTTCTAAATTGCAACGAATGATTAGTGCGCATTCTTTTTTTCCTTTTTTTATTTGCCCTTTTTTAGTTACTGGTACATGTATGTGAACCTGTTCACACTGAAAGGTGATCTTTGTATCAAAACTTAGATAGGTAACAGTGACATGTAGGCCCTATACATGTTTTTGATAAAAGTTTGTCAGTTAAGTTTCTCTTCATCTCTTCTTTTTATATAACTCTTACTTTAACCCTGATTACCATGTTTTATCTAGGTATTGAATGTAATGTTCCAAATGTCCAAAATGGCAACGTTGAAGGCGGGACTAGGTTCTTCTATGGCGACACCATTTCATTCGTTTGTTTCCCGAGATATACTCTAAAGGGTGCCGCCAGTGCTACGTGTACCAAGGATGCCACTTTCAGTGATCCTATTCCAACTTGTGAAAGTAAGTGGGTTACTGTATTTAATAGAAATATATATTGAAGAAGGTGATCTAAGACTCGGTAGTGACCAATGGCACTTGGAAAGGATTCTAGTCTATGAAAGGGGCTTTTCTCTAGAGTGCACGTGGACTACAACAATACAGACGTTGTTTTGTTCTCTTTAATATGATAACGTTAATGAACATAAGTTTTTGCAGGGAAACGATGCCCCAACCTATCGCATCCCACAAACGGAATCATGACTAGTTCCCGTGATTTCGTGACCGAATCCGAGGTGATTTTCGTATGCCACGAGGGTTACCGTCTGAATGGGGAGGAAGTCGTGAAATGTGAAGAGAAAGGTGAAACAGGTGTATGGTCTGCACCCGCACCGACATGTGGACGTAAGTATTATTGGTTTCTACAACTTACAACTTATTCAGATTCTGCAAGATAAAATATATGGAATGCATTTGATTGCGCCAGTAATTAAGGCATCCAAAGATTTAAAAACATGATTTGCAAACCAATTGTACGTGTGGCTTTTATTTATCACATTTGATAATTCTGTTCAAGAGGAGCGACCTCCTCCCTACATGTACCGTACCAGAAGAGGAAAAAGATATAAAGAATAAGAATCAGTAGATTGAATGAAGACGCCATTGCAATTAGTTATCATTGCAATGTTATTTTGCCTATCCTTTTTACAGAGATAACCTGCCCTTCCCCAGTGGATCCTGCACATGGAAGTGTACTGGGGACGGATTTCACATATAACAGTGCTGTCAGCTTTATGTGTGACCCTGGCTTTCAAATCAACGGAACCGACCGCCTTGTCTGTCAGAAAGATGGGTGGGACTCCGAACCCCCCACTTGCGAAGGTATGTGTTACTGTACGACAATATCGGATATGACACTGTACTGCAGAGAGAGAGAGAGAGAGAGAGAGAGAGAGAGAGAGAGGAAATATTCCATTCTTCTTATTAGGAATTCTGAAGGTAATTTGCCAATGAAAAATATGACAATTGATATAAATGAATAAATCTTCAAGATCAATTTTAGTTGTACATGTTCAATTTTTTCTTTACATTCATCAACCCTCTGTTTCTGTGTCACGTTCAATAATGTACATCCAGCATTATCAATTTTTTGTCTTTGACTTGCAGCCATCTCTTGCCGAACCCTACCAGTCCCTGCTAACGGCAATGTCATGTTCACCACCAGAACTTATGGTGGCAACGCCCAGTTCAGCTGTAATGCCGGATACAGACTTGATGGAAAAAGCAATCTATTTTGTTTAGAAACAGGAGAATGGAACGCTCATCCCCCTCGATGCGAACGTAAGAGTTGTGCTCATGCTTTGATTTCAAACAGAACATATACAAATAACAGAGGCTCTTTTATATGCTTTATTTGGTGAATAACTTGGGTTTCTTGGTACTCATAGATTTAACATATCTGTGAGATATTATAACCTCAATAGTTGATTTAATGTTTAAAAATGGAAAACCTGTATGAATGCTCTAATACCCCTTCCTTGTTTTAGAATACGAAATGCCTCGCACCTTCAGTTTCAGAAAACCAACGAAGACATGATTTGTGCCGATAAACATCTGTACAACGTTTGTACACTGAAACTTTCGTTGAAGTTTTGGACTTTACTCTATCTATGGTTCCCTTACAGCAAAAAAATGTCCGCCTCTCCATCCACTGGCTCACGGCTCCAGAGATGGCGACTCATTAAGTTACCCCAGCACTATAAACTTCACCTGTTTTCCTGGATACGAACTTGTTGGCTCAGCCAACACAAGCTGTGGAGAAGACGGCACCTGGAGTAACCCTGTCCCTACGTGCCGTGCCTGCGCCATCGGGTTCTATAAAGATTCATTAGGGCCTGGGCAGTGTACACAGTGCCCGGAACATTCCTCTACAGCTTCTACGGCAAGCGCTAACAAGGAGCACTGTCAGTGCGTATCCGGAGCTACGCGTGTCGAGTCCGGTGATTGTAAAGGTGACTTCTATATTTTCATATAAATATGCGGTGACTATTTACTCAAAATTAACGTTAGATTCAAAGCCTACACTAAAGAGTGCATTCGGGTAAATAGATACAAATAAATTGATAATATTTGTTCTAAACCTAAACTGGTAGTCCTGTTGTCATATATAATTCAGAAATAACTGGGTCATATTTTAAATGTACTTTCTATTTTTAAAATGAAGCGCCTTTTAAACTTTCAGTCATAACATGTGAACCACTCACTGCCCCGGTCAATGGCAGCGGTCGATGTCCAGGGACAGGTTATAATGACCAGTGCGTATTCAACTGTGATGCTGGGTTTATCCGCCAGGGTTCACACAGTCGCAAATGCACTGCCGATGGCTGGACGGGAAACCCAACTACTTGCACAGGTAAGTTTCTTTACATTTCTCTGGTCCACCCTCTTGTTTTCATTGGTTGTTAATTTTCATATGTAAGTTTAAAGAAAAAAAAAACGCTTAAATTAACAATGTGCTTTTTTTCTTTAGACATCCTTAATTAATAGGAAGTTGAATGAACTAATTGATGGCAAATATATTTCCTGCTTGAAAGTGTACAACAGTTATATGATGACTTCCAGTTATATACAATAATATAAGCTATGATTTCAATGACACTCGTTTCATTTCAACCTTTGTTGTAATGCTGTCTTCCAGCCTGCCCAATGAACACGTATAAAGAATTCGAAGGTATTAACACGTGTACGCCTTGTCCACTTAACACACACACCAATGGTCTGTTGGGAACATCGCTCCAGTCCTGTGTGTGTAAACCTGGTTACCGTCGAGACAGTTTCACTTGTGTAGGTAAGTAAATGTTCCTTTGTTATATTTGTTTTTTTTCCTTTCGGATTAGATCTTAGGCCACATAATCTGAGAGCACATAGTGAATTATCTGTTATCTATAGATTACATATAAACCCACTCGATGTTTACCAAAGTGTATTTGAATATAAAAATGAAAGAGCTCACATTAATAAAGAAAGAACCATTTGACTATTATAGAGGGATTAAAAAGATCCACCTTGTGTTATACACTCCTCTGCACTCTTCTTCTCGTCGCAGTTTATCTTAATGGGAACACTTTTTTTATTGTAGACATAGACGAATGTGCTGTCAACAATGGTAATTGTGACCAGAGATGTGAAAACTTGCCCGGCAGACACATGTGTAGCTGTACCATTCCCGGATACGTGTTGGATAACGACGGCAAAACATGTACACGTAAGTAGACCCAGTTTTTCATTGCCTTTACGAAACAGGTTTTCTCTTGATATTCTGCGAATCATGCAGTTTATATCTCAAGTTTAACATTTTTCATTTTTGTTCTAGTTAACAAAACGTGCCAGTCATTGACGGATGATATGCCTGCAAACGGCTTCCTTGAGTGCAAGCACTCGGACCGAGAGAATTCCGACATTTGCCACGTGAAATGCAACCGGGGTTATTTCTTCGTGTCCGGGATCAACAATTACGTGACTTGTGGCACAGACACCGACTTTATCTGGTCTCACCGTGTCATTAACAACACCGCTAGGATACCCCCTTGCACTCGTAAGGAAATTTAATTTTGAGCTTGCATTTTTAACCAAGGTCATTTTCATTTGCGCAAAAGTCATTTCTGTTAGATTTGAAGATTGCGTTTGTCCTTTTATGTTTTAAAATTTTGTTTTTTTTTTACATCGTAGATAATTTTATCAATTATTTTGTGTCCATTGATGAATTATCCGTGCTAAGGGTTTGTTCAATTTCCTCTATAAAATAACGGTATACCTACATTCATGGCTCCAAGGATTGGCATTCATAAGTTGAACTGCTGTTTTACAGGGAGATGGTCAGAACGCTGTCATAGCACAAATGCTGCAGTTTTAACTTACAGAATGGAAAATAACAAAATAACAATGTCCATGACATTAAAATTGCAACATTTGTTTGCAGGTGAGTTTTTCGTTGATACCAAGCTTCCAGTGACCGTAACTTTCAAAACCAAAGACAACTGCAACAATATCGAGTTGCATCTTACCGCTCAGCAGCTTCAGCAAAAAATACAGGAAAAAGTCAACAACCTCAACATTTGCAGAAAATCGTGTGAGGTCCAAGACGTCAGTACAAGATGCGACCAAAGCCAAGGCAACAGCGAGGTGGTTGTGACCGTCAACTTTGGCGTGCTTATCAAGAACCCAGATGAGAACGTTCCGTTGGACTGCGACACGCCGTGTAAACGGCTTAATATGCGACAGATGTTAAAAGAAACATTCCAGTTGAAGCAAGCTCTCGAAGGATTGTTTAAAACACAGACCACGTCGATTGATTATGCAGAGGCCCGGCCCTCCCTTGATAGCCAAGGTTTCAGCTACCAGAAACCACAGATACTGTGTGACCCGGGGAAGGTGTTGACATCAAACAGACTATGTGGTGAGTTTTCATGTATTTTTAGGTGGGGGTATACTGCAGGCCTAAAATCCACGTGGAAAAGAGAGAGAGAGAGAAGGGAGAGAAACTACCAAACTCCTCCCCTTATTCCAACCAATTCATATTCTCTTTAACATACATTTATACCTGGTCTTTTATTTCATGCTTGTTTGTATGTACATGTAGCATTCTTTTTAATTTGTGGTACTCGTTTGATGGGCATTCTTGCTTGTTATTTCGCCTCTACGTATGTGCTTCCCAATACACTTGCATATTCTTCCGATTAAGAGATAAGGAGAAACTGCCAAACACATGTACATTGTAATAGTTTAGTTACCAGTTTGTACTTAATGTTAATATTTTTTTCTTCACAGTGCCCTGTTCCGCTGGATATTATCTACCGGATCGAGAGCTAAGGACCTGCCTCCCATGCCCTGTTGGGACCTACCAGACCCTGGAAGGGCAGACATCTTGCAACCCTTGTTTGGAAGACACGACCACGGCCGGGGAAGGCTCCTCGCACCCGGTTATGTGCAACGTAGTCGTACGGAAAATATTTCGCAAGAAATAGTACCACTTTGTGACATTGAAATTGATGTAGCGCGTATGCGCACTTCTGACATGTATTGCATTTTTTCGGTTTGCGCTTCTGATCAAAATTATGATTTGATTATGTGAACATGACACTTGATACGATATCCTGTCTTGAATCACAGTCATTCTCTGGTTTAAAATAGACAACCCGGAAAATGCTATAAATAAATACTTCATCTGAGATGTCAATCGTGAATAACAGTAACGGGTCTTTGTTTTTTTTTCTAAATTAAAAGGGTTATTGTTCGATCAATAGAGCAATTGCTTCTGGATTCAGTGAAGAAAGGTTTTTTGCATGCAGTGGCCACGAGAAGACGTCCGCGATGCAAATGCCCCACGCAACATGCATTCAACGTATTCCCTTCACATCAAGATTTTAGATGTAAAATTGAGATTTTTTAAATACTGTTTATCGATTACTTTTTTGTTTTCAGCGAAAATTGGCATATTTTCGACTTTTAATAAATTAGCACAATGTTCCATTGTTTTGGTATTCAGAGCTTAATAAATGTATTATTATAAAGTTTCTTGTCTAGTTCTGTCGTGTATTGTTTCACAGCACTGATTTTAAGCAATCAAACTCCGTTTTTGTTCCGATGGACTTTCCATAGCTCCATTAAACTACATAATCCTGATCCGAAATTTTTGTATCTTATTTTTTTTCATATAGCCTTTGCATATGTACCGTATGTCATGTAACATTCTTTTAATTTTCACATTTTTTATAAAAGGTAATGCACTAATCGTGCATCGGCGTAAGATATGTGATAACTTGTTTTAAAGACCTAAAACGTAAGGGTAGGAATTTCTGCAGCGGTTAAGCGAAGACGTCAGGAAATTTTGTTAATTGTATCTTTTGCAATCGGTGACAAAAAATCCTGCCCTGCCCTGCCCTGCCCTCCACCCCTCCCGAGTGAATTCTGAAAAAATATTGCTCAGATTCTCCCACAAATTGCCAAAATAGAGATTGATTTTTCCTCTCTTTAAGAACCTAAAGGTTAACGAAAAGTAACGCGGAACTTCCCTCTTTTCCTTGCTCACTTACTCTTTTAGAACATATGCAGTGCACGTCATTTAAATCCACGACCTTGGCCCCACATCTCTTGAAATGATATAAGTAAATCATGACATGTGTTATTGGTTTTTTCTTTAATTTGAGAAAGTTTATCTTTTTGAGGTTTAGTATGTGCATATAAGCAAAGAATCAATCTGGGGAAACTAGAAATGACAATTTCTACATTAAGGACATCGCGGCGATGATGATAGAAAGCGGTCATAGCAAAACTACTGTATATCCTGCTAATTCCCACATGCCGAATATTTAACCTACAAGATAGGCAACTGAGACACCTTGTCTATTTAATCTATACCACATTTCTTGGAAAAGTGAAGATTTGACATATTAACTTCAGTCAATCTTCGTTAATCATTGGCTGCTCTGGTCTTGAAAAAACTTATCGCCCTCTTCACCCTTTGTGGTATCTAGTTTTTATTGGGGAAAAATAAGGAAATATAGCAAATCATATCTGCCATTTTGTGCTGCGCTTTAACTACCGGAAAAGACATCAATGAACGACTGAACTTGAGTGAACAAGCAACATGAGAGCTCCGGGTAGTTTTACTGCGTCATCATGCATCGCATTGATAGTGTATTTACAGTGTGTTCATTTAGCAAGGTATTACTAGTTATAAATTTCTCTCTCTCTCTTTCTCTCTCTCTCTCTCTACTTACATTTAGATGACCTTAGATCTTTTCTCGCACCATGTACCGTGCACCCCCCCTTGGTCTGGTCTTCCACTGTCTTTCTCTAAACGTCATTTATTAACAAAATTGTGAAAACCACTTGTTAAATGTAATACAAACAACATATTATTTATAACATACCATTTGACGTTATAATGATAGTACATGAACATGCTTGCATGTACGGCTGCATGTATATATCACGTGCTCATACATCTTTGGCGCAAAAGAACGTTTTCATGTACATAAACAATTACCAAGGGGGTGTATTTTTGTAGATTGAGTGTATAATCCCGAATCTGAAGTGCGAAATGATTTTCAAATATTCAGAAAGTGGTTAAACAAGTGGTTAAGTATCAAAGTTTCTGCTCGTTTCTGTATGATGCTAGTACTGGCGACTATGTTAGCTTTATTTTGGGCAGTGCACTTTCAGACCCGGATCTTTCAAACAGGATTTCCGCGACAGATGCCTCCTAATGCATTGCTGAAAGTCAGATGATAGGAAAACAGTTGTTCCCACCTTTCTTCGCTAGCGGTCTATTTTTGGAAACCCACGTAGGATTCAAACCCGGACTTAGTAATAAAACTCCATAAAACAAAGTTGCTTTCAATCATCTAAAAACAGTCATTCAAATGATTATCCGTGCACTAGAATATGATGTGCATTATTCTGAAAGGAAAATGCACTTCACTTTACCAAATGTTACATGTAAGCACAGAAGTTGTCCCAAAACAAGAGCTTTATACTTTTTATACAAGATAATACGTTTTCACTTCACTAATATTCCAAGTGAAATATGTTTCTGTTTCCATTTTTTAAATTTACATTGTCACTATATTTAGGTCTTTGCCGTTTTGAACGTAACTAAAGATGTTAGTATTTTACTTCTTTAAACTTTACCATCAACATCCATTTCCAAGAACTCATTTCGAGAGAATTAACTTTGTTCATAGTAAGATAAACAGAGTGCCCTCTATCGACTCAAACTAATACTATGATTTCAGATTAATAAGGGTTTTATTCTACATGTATTTCAACGAAACTTACACATCTTAATTTGTGTACTCTAATTAGTTTCCCCGATTCTTATGCAAGCATGTTTTTGTATATTTATGTGAACTAAGTTACATTGCTTCCAGCCTGCTTTTCATGCCAAATATGTATTTTTGTGAAATCGTTGGATCGTGTGGTTATTTTCTTTTTCAGCCTTTTACCCTCCTTCAAACAAACTGCACGAATCTAAAAGTGTTTACTAATCCTCTTGAACCATCACCATAGCCACCTTAAAAAAGGGGTTTAAATCGTGCATCACTTCGGGGCTTGTCAGTCAGTGAGTTCTGATAAACCAGAAATGATCCCACTGTAATTTGGCAACTTAAGGTCCGGTTTCTTTTATCAGAAACACACGGCGATGCACGCGCTAAGTGCAGCTTTTTACCTATCGTATTTCACGTATCTATTTCCAAGAAACATGATAACGCCAGCAGACGGTTGAGCAGAGGCATTCATAGGCCTATTTACTTTTACCTAGTTACAGCAGTAAACCAGCGCCATTTAAAGAAACTTGCGTTTTATTTAAACTCCTGATGTGAAAAACCATTTAAATATGTTTCAGTAAAACAAGCGGATACACCGGCCCTTTCCATAAGTGGAGAAAAGACACTATGAGGCACTAAATCTTTCAACAGTCTTACAGGCAGGGGGCTTGTGGACAGCCTTTATTCTGCACCCCAACTCTTCTTGATATTCATCCCTACATCTCTCATTGGAGTAAAAAAAAATGTGTAGATTCATCTGGTATCAGGAAATTGTCTCGAAATTAAAAATTTACCTTTTGTTCATTTAAACTTGTGCAGATTTCTTGGTACAGTAATGACACGTTGTTTATTTAACGTGATCTGCTTTTCATCCAATAATTTGACATACAATCATACGGTCGTAGGTGTATCTACGTTGTTATTTCCAACCCGGACCTGTTCAAAAGTTATCAACCTAATAGATAAATGCCTATTTTATTAAGCCGAATAAACAAAAATCTTGTGTTTAATTTCAAAACAATTTCCTGATAGAAATATAATCCCTTATCAAATAAAATTGTGCTGTTTCAAAATCTCCAAGCGCTCTCTATCGGCAGGATTTATAATTTGTCATGAACTGATCATAAAAGAAAGTCTTTTTATATATTTTTAATAACACTTGGTAAAATGTTTTATACATACTTAGATATCATGTACATTAATCTATCCAGCCAACTATGTGAGCCTTCTTCTAAAATAATTAACTTCATAAAGTTATTCACATAAGCACAGAAGGGGTGGAAAGGCCATGTGCAGCTTAGGCGGTCTCAAAGCACAGAATATTAGTTACATGTACCAGATTTGGCCATCATTCCTTTCCAAAAGCGAAAAACAGACACCGTAGGAGACCCCTTGAAACCTACTACATTTTATCAATACCCCGGGTAAGGGGGAGGAGGTGCGCCCTTACCTGCCGACTCCTCACTCTTCTTGATATTTCAACTCTATGTCTGTCATTGAAGTAAAAATGTGCAAATTCATTTGATATCAGGAAATTGTTTCGAAATTGAATCAACTGAGTTTTGTTTCTTTTAATTCAAGCTGATATCTTGGTACAGTAACAACACGTTTCTTGTTTAACGTGTTCTGCATTTCATCTTGCAATTGGACACATAATCATGCGGTCGTAGGTGTATTTCATTTGTTCTTTCCAACCCGGACCTTTTCATAGATTTTTAACAAAATAAATGGATATCCCTTTATTATCGCCACATAAACAAAATCAGGTGATTTAATTTAGAAACAAATTTCCTGATATCAAATGTAATGCCTTGTCAAATAAATCTATATTGTGTTTCAGAAGCTGCAAGCGCTCTCTATCGGCATGGTTTATAATCATACACTGTACGTAGCCAACTGAACTGACTTTAAAAAGGGAAAACTTTTTTCTTTCAACAACGGTGTCTTAATCTTAATATATATATATGGTTTGCGGCTTCTTACTTAAAATTTTTCTGGCGTGTTAAATGGGGACACAGATAAGAGCTTTTGTATTGCGACCATTTGCATGTGCAAAAACTTATCATGAAAGACCAGCAACTGAATCAGACACGAGCAGCCAACAAAATAAAGACAAAGACAATGACCATTGTCAGTTTGCAGTTATTTCTCTCTCGTTTTCTGTTCATTATCCTGCCTCTATCACTCTTCCTCCGTCCCCAAGACCTCTTTTCAACGACTAAATTGAAAAACTGAACCAGGTTAGATAACCAGAAGCGTCCTCCTCCTTGAAGAAATTCATCAATCTGGTGACAAGCGAAAAGTATTTTGTTGATTTATCATAATACAGAAAATTATGCAGGGGCGGATCCAGGATTATTTGAAGGGGGGTCCAGAACGACAGGCCTCAGATGCGAAACTGGCCATCGCCCCCTTGGCGTGGGGTTCGGGGCCTGCTCAAGGTTTTTGGTGTTTTAGAGGGCAAGTGGTGCCCTTTGGTACGGTTTAGAACTATGATTCAGCTAGTCAAAATTCTAATTTCAAGATGGAAATATTGGTGTGATATATTTTTCAGAAACCGAAGGGGGGAGGGGGGAGGGGTCAGGACCCCCTGACCCCCCTCTAAATCCGCCACTGATTATGAATACTTTCTTTGCCAAATTATTGACTGACTCAAAAGCGACCTCTATCGGTTAAAACTTATACTAATGTACATGTTTAGATTTATCAATGCTCTGTCTCTTTCGCTCTCTCTCTCTCTCATTAGAATTGGAGGCATAAAGATTATGATAAATAAATGGCATCGTATCTATTACCAATATTCATCAACATCCTTATTTCAGTTCACATCGACATAAACGCGGTATATTTGGCGGCGTGTTCGATTTCACTGATTTTGTGGGACAAAAAGATGCACAGAACCGGGCCAATGAAAAGATGAGGGCTCTAGACGAGGAGCATCGTCGCTACATGACCACGTTTTGTGCTCAGAGGTGTTGGGATACCTGGAGTGCTTGGGGACTGTGTAGTGACAAGTGTCATAGCGGATCCCGCTCCCGAACACGTGGCGTAAAGCAGCTTGGATCGAGTGGTTACCCTAACACCTGTCGAGGTTTCCCCTGTCCAGGTGAGTTATGTGAATTCTCCGATGAACTTCGTGATATTCTCTCTCCTATAAAGTACATGTTATTGTG
Source organism: Lingula anatina (assembly GCF_001039355.2). The sequence continues at coordinate 216,306 of NW_019775554.1, read as the reverse complement.
ATCCCATATTTATTTGTAATCAGACGTATTATATATTTATTCGTTTACATTCTCATGTAAGTAGATCGTGTTACAGAATTATTATCTTTGGGCCCATAAACTCTTTATTGTAATGAAAAAAAAAAAATGGTGAGCTAAAAAAAAAATTAAGAATAATACAAGGCTTTAATTCTTTTATTGTCTATCGATGTCCAATTAATCATTCTGGCCACTACCTTTTGTCATTAAATAACAAGTACCTGTTGAGTAAATCAAATGTAATGTTTCTGAATAGCTTAAATAAGTATGTAAGTATTAGATCAAGTCTTTCAAAAAGACAAAAGCATTCATATAATGCGTTAGTAGATAGTACAGCAAAATCTTATGCGTTCCCAACTGAAGCAATTAATGAGACACAATCACAAATATGCAAAAGTGTGAATTTGATTTCCGTTGCCGTTTCAGGTGACCGAATTCAGCATCAGCGATGTCGCATCCAATGTGTTAATGGCGGGACGAGCTTAACAGACATCTGTTCCTGCCTACCTGGATTCCTCGGAGATTGTTGTGAGAACGGTAAATGGACGACGGCAATGAATAAGATCTGTTGAGGATAGATCAGATAGGGCATTTGAAGATGTACCTGTACTTTCAAATCAAATCACACAAAAACAACTTTGGAAATAGTGTTTTGGAAGAATGGAAAGGGGAAAGTTGATATTAGGTAGAAAGGGGTAAAGAATTCAAACATGCCATTGAAATTAATTTCATTTGTCCAATGTGCGTTTGAATAAATAAAAAACACAGAATGGGCAACATGAGAGTAAATCTGGAAATAAGTGTTAATAACTCATTTTTTTTTTCAGATATTACTTGTCCCCGAATTTTAAAGCCTACTCATGGCGATTTAGGCGGTGTATTGAACTGGCCTGCCCCCTACGACAGTGTTGTTACTTTCTCTTGCTTGTCGGGCTTTGCACTGGTAGGCGGTCCAGAGCATAGGAGATGTTTAATAGACGGGACTTGGTCTGGCAGTTCGAACCCAAAATGTGAAAGTAAGTGAAATATGCTCTAACAAAAAATCGTTTTGATTTTTGTTTACCGAACGGTGGCAATTATAAGAAAATGTTATAAAGCTGCAAAAGCAACTGAAAACCCAGGGCTGATATACTGAAAAAGAATTCAAAATTGAAAATAGTTTCATTGGATCTTAGTTTTGATAGTCAGAAAGGTTTCATTTATGATAGATCCTGAAAATGAAACCTTTCAGACTAAGAATTCAAATTGTTTTAATATTGTTTTTTCACTATGCAATTTAATTGTTGTTCAATGTTCAATGCATTTTTCAGAAATCACCTGTACGGATTTGCAGTCACCGAAAAACGGGTTTATATTGAATGCAAAGCCTGGTTACGAAGTTGGAGACAACATTGGATTTAAATGCCTAAATGGGTTTGAATTACGAGGAGCAAATACGCTTACCTGTATGGCGCGATCTGGCAGTTTTGGGAATTGGAGCACTGAAGCACCTACATGCATTAGTGAGTGATCTAGATTTGAAATCTTATTTTCCAGATTCATAACATTAAATTAATCCTTATATGTAAAGTTGTGATAAAATGGGAGATGACCATGACGAGAAGCAGAAAATAAATTGAAGGAACAGGTATTACCATAAGCAGACAGCCGGGGATAAGGTTTGTCTAAGCATAGTTAGGCATAGTGAATGCCTTAGTCGGCGGAAAAACAGCTCAAATATGTTGTAGTTCAAATATGATGTTGTCTTAGACCAATACTGTGGTAATATCGCGTTTTGAGCATGGAATAACCCAAAGCTTTTGTCAGTTACAAAAATAAATGGAGCTACAGAGCAGTATTATAAGGTAAATTCACTTTTTTATGCCCAAATTCTTCCTGAAGATGTACCCCCTCGTTGGTTTGCTGAAAATGCTGTTATATGATATTTTTCAGAACGTTGGTGTGGTCATCCTGGTTCGCTAGGCCTTGGACAAGTCCACGGAGAAGACTACTTTTACGAAGATCAGGTCACTTTTACATGTAACCCTGGATACAAGTTGGTTGGGCCGAGACGACGGAGATGTCTTGCCTCGGGAGAGTGGAGCTCTTCGCATCCTTCGTGTCTTCGTGAGTTGATTCGTGTGGCATTGAAGTGAGATTCAAAGTGTCTTTTCAATGAATAGAGATAAGTTATAGTTACATGTACACTAATGTGATTGTCACGGAACTGCTCCACCAAGAAACACTGATTTTTCACTCTGCAAATCCTCGCGCACCTAACTCACCAAAGACAACGAGCAGCGATAACTCCAGATGTACATGTAGGCCTACATCGAGGTTAAGTGTCCTTAGAGAGTTAAACTTAGTTTTTTTTCATTTTGTTTATCTAGAAATCAAGTGTCCACAACTTATCGCCCCAAATCACGGTCAGATGATGGTGAAGGAAGTTGAACCCCGGACACAAGTGACGTTTTCATGTGACACTGGATTTACACTGTTAGGGAACTCATCACTTGTGTGCTTGGAGGACGAAAACTGGAACGGAACTGTTCCTGTCTGCCAGGGTACAATTAAGTTTTGATACAAGTTATGTCTATTGATGTGTTGATACCCAATTTTATAATGAAGGCAAAACTTCGAATTGGGCCCAAGTACGAAACGATGCATGAATAATACGATACACTAAAAAATTAATAATGAATATGACTCTTAAAACGATATTTAAGTTTGAAAAGATAAACATTATAACACGAGTGAAGCATTGGCAAAAATTGTGAAAAATAATCAAGTTTTAAAAAGGGAATTGTTGACTGAAAAGACATTTGATTCAGTCCTATCTATTCGACCTCTTTAAAAACTTCTGAAGAGATAACATTATTTGAAATACCAATTTTCTGCCATTAAATACTTTTAAACCAACTTGGTAGACTAGTATATAATGAAAGTCACTTGGCAACCTTTTGCGTTTTTTTTTAGAATAAAACCAGCGTTGATAGTGAAAATTAAGCTAGAACTGATCATCGAAAATGAATATTTTGATTACAGCAATTGAATGTCCTGACCCTGGTATACCTAACCACGGGTCAAGGGACGATGATGGACATCAGTTTGGCAGAAGTGCTTTCTTCCTCTGCCATGAGGGTTATGTATTGCAAGGTGTTCCCAAAATCACTTGTCTGGCCAACGGTACCTGGGACTCGGAGGCCCCTTCTTGCCAGGGTATATAAGTATATGTATATAGTCTTATTCTGATAACTTACTAGTATATGGCTCAAGAGTTAAATGTCATAATATAATTACCATACATTGCAATATAATTGGCAATTCCAAAATAATATTTTTATCGGTTGATACCTCTCAAACTAAATCCAGAAATAATTTAATGGTCTTTTATTGATGATTATGATTTGAGATCAATTTCTGTTGGCTGCTAACATAAAAACGCCCTCGAAACCGAATGGCAAAGCTTCACTATTAGTTAGTTATGGTAATAAAAAAATATCTATGTAACATCAAATTTTTACAGCTTGTCCAAAGGATTTCTACAAGGTTGGCCGAAGTGATGGTGGTCAGTGCAGCCCATGTCCAGAAAACTCTCACACCCTCCTGGCCGCAGCTTCGACTAAAGAGATGTGTCTCTGTGATAGGGGATATTCTGGACCACTTGGTGGGCCTTGTGAAGGTGAGAGGCAACTGATAAATCAACAATTTACAGTCAGACTTCATCATCATCTGACCAAATACCACACTAGAGGGGGTGATAGGTTGGCAAACCTATCACAACCTCATTCCCGATGAAGTCTGACTGCAAGCAGACGAAATATTGGCTGGTAAGACCAGACAAATATAAGTGGCTATAGACAAAAGAATCTTCACAAGTCTACATATTTGATAGAATTTAACAGGTTAATCTTCCTTCTACATCGACATTCCACGAAAAGATGACTTTACCAGTTTCTTTGCCCTTCCAGAGATCACCTGTCCCGTATCAGACCCTCCAAAGAACGGCCGCATTGTATCCTGCAGCAACCGGTTCGATGGAGTGTGCGTATATGAGTGTGATGAGGGTTACTATCTGGCTAGAGGGAGCAGCCAACGGGCGTGCGCAGAGTCTGGTGAATGGGACGGATTCCCGCCGCAATGCCGTGGTGAGTAATACAAAAATCATGACCTATTTTGAATGTAAGATCTAGAAAAAAGCTCTTCAGATTGAATTAATATTGAAACTTTAACAACTGGGTCCGTGCTGATTACCTCCGACAATTTGTTGGCAATGTTGGTTGTCGGCAATGTTAAGCAGAATTAACAGCATTATTTAATATTTGAAAAATATTTGGAATGTACATTTTTGATTTAGTTTATGTAACAACTTACGTGCTATAGGGCCTACATTCCAGCATGCCCCATAAATACATACAAAGCTGATGTAAACAGTTGTTTACCCTGTCCTCTGAACTCGAGAACTCTAAAAGAGGGCAGCAGTAGGACTGAGTGCGTCTGCAGTGAGGGCTTCCATGGGCCCCCGGGAGGACCCTGTGTTGGTAAGAAATTGTGTGTTATGTTTTGATTGTGAAAGGAATAAAGAACTTATTTCCTTTTTATGATTGAAGAGTAATACATTTAAACTATTTATATGTGTGCTATTATAAAAATCGTTTTATGTAATTATTAAGTCAACAACTAAGTGATAGCCGAGCGTGATTCATAGGGATGAATTGTGATAGATCACCACAAACAACTCCCTTAAATATTCTACATTGTCATTAAATCTCTGCTGCTAAAATCCAATCCCTATCGTTGCAGATGTCAATGAGTGTGACAGTAATAATGGCGAAGGTCCATGTGAACAAGCTTGTGAAAACATTGAAGGTGGCTACATGTGCAGATGCACTATAGCGGGATACAAGTTGTCTGAGGATGGCAAAACTTGTAAACGTAAGTTGCCCAAACTGTTATTTGAAATATGTTCACTGGAAGATCTTTTATATCATTATATTTATTAGTTTCATTCTTAAAATAAATAAGCACACCTAATTTTATGCTATACGGAAAATGTATATTATATTTGACAAACGGATAAAGCATTATTAGTGGCAATGTTTAAAATCAGTGCTTAGAAATAAAAATATGTGATATATTAGCCGATAATAAACCTGCTAACATTACACTATAAATGCTAATATAAAAAAGATCAGATGAAGACCTTCAGTAATCCCTTAAACTACAATAGGTATTACATTTTTTCCTAAATTTTCATATGCTTAACTTAAAAAAGTATTAATTTTCTTTTATAATTTAGCTGCTAAACAATGTACTAATCTGACGGAGACCGACGCCCCAGCTTTCGGTGGTCTCGTATGCCACTGGTACGTGGAGGAGAACTCTCAGCAGTGTCAAGTCAAATGCAACCCGGGTTATGAATATCCAACAAGGACTAATCTATACGAAACGTGTGGTCCAGCCACTGGATTTATCTGGTCATTTCAGAGGTCAGACCCAAATGCTACTATTGACCCTTGCGTTGGTACGTATATTTTGGTCCAAGGAGTCAAGGACTGTGTCAAAATTTGAATAAGAAAAGATGTTATTACCGTTATAATCAGTCTTTCTTTCCTTTAAGCTGGAAATAATTTTTAACAGAACGCCAAGTATACGTAGGCAGTGTTTTTTGTTAACCAGATGATCAGCTCCAAAGATGATCAACATTCTAAACGTAGTTGCGCCCCACCCCTTCTTCTTTATTCTTTAATATTTACGTACACATTTGGTTTTGTAGTATCTACACTAATGAACATACACACATCTTAATAATCATCCTTCTCATTTGGCTTTAATGATGAAAGTTACATATTTTCTAATTCCAGTGGAATTTTTTCCCGATTTTCGCCTTGAAGCGGACTCAGCTTACTTTGTCAGGGCTTGCCGTGATTTAACCGAAGATGACAAAAAAGAAGTGCGTTTAATGTTCGCAGAAACGTTAAACAACGACACAATCTGCTACAAAAGAAACACTAAACTATGTGACGTAAAAAACATAGACATAATTTGTGGAGAAAGTCAAATACGAAGACGACGTGACGCGAGTGGACAAACGAGGGAAGACGTTATTGACTCGGTTCATATTGCATTCGACGTTTTTGCGGAAAAGCCCGAGAAAGAAATCAAAAACTGTCGCCAAATTTGCTCCAGCCTAAACATTCCCGATCGTTACTGTAAGAATCAAGCTACGTGTGAACGTATATACAAGCGTTTTCTCAAAGCTGCCATGATATACGCTAAGGGAAAGTTGGAGAAATTGTTCGAAGAGGATAGACATAAAGCAGTCTTTCATGCTGCAAGTCGACGTTTTGAATCAGCTGGTGGCAATGTGTCGGATGTAATGGTGGACTGCGGGGCGGGAATGGAATCTGTGGGCAGCAGAGGTGTATGCTGTATGTATTAATTATCATAACGCTTTTGTAGTTTATAGAACAAGGTTTTGTAAAAAATGAAGTTTAAATCTGTTGCAACGAAGTAAAGAAGAAAAATTAACTGAAGGGTGATATTATTTTTAATTAACATATAATTTCAGTGCCATGTTTACCAGGCACTTACTATTCCAAGGCTGATGGCGGGTGCAGGCCGTGTCCCCCTGGGACATCACAGTCCCTCCTTCAGCAGACCAGTTGCCAGCCTTGTCCTCCGGGGATGACCACACAACGCCAGGGAGCAAAATACTGTGAAGGTACATTCATTAACATGTCTGAGGGTGGGAAATTGGATTCACATTATGGTACATAATTCCAGTTAAACCGACTGCATCCATATGTACCTTGCTTCAACAAATTCTGTTGTCCGAATTCGTTGCTCGTTTAATGATTGCCATTGTTACAACAAATCATTTCACTTCGTCCGTTCCTTCTTTTACTGTTATATAAAAATTATTTTGAAACAAACGGAGTAGATTGGAGTACGGTGACCAAAACGAAGGAGAGATGCTTGAAAAAGGTGAATTCACGCCGATTGATAAGTTGCCATACCATAATCAATACTAAATAATTTTGAACTCCAATACGAAATCTAAACGATGTATTACGTTTCATTTAATAATTTAAGGATAATCATTTTTCATTTAATTTCAACAATAACCATCACATTTTCATGCTAGTCTGCCCGCCGGGACAATATGGCGACATGTGCCAGGGAGTATGCCAGTGTGTCCACGGCACGTGTGATCGTGTTACTGGTCAGTGCATGTGCTCTAGTGGCTGGGAAGGAGATCTGTGTGACAGAGGTGAGGTTATCCAAAGTTATCTTTTGTGGGTTAACGTCATATTCGTGTGATAAATTTGGTTACTAATCTTGAAAACCTTTTTTTGTTAAATGTGGCTCTCAACGTATGCCAACGCTTTATCGAGTTAAATTATGTCAGTCCAAAACGTACAGGTCTTTTAACAGACCCATACCACCAATAAACATACATTTTCCCATTTAAAGGGATAACAACTCTTCGTATGACACTCATATTTCACAATAAATATATTGTAAACAAATCATAGAAACAATAATTTCTCTTATACTACCAAAACGGCGGGTTATCGCAATAATTCTGGTTTCTGTGCTTGACACCGGGCCGCGTGACCTCCATAGATGACTATACTCTGTGATAATCTCTTAAAAGTTTATTAAAAAACAAACTTAAAAAAGCATGGACTAACTGTGAATTTCGGAACTGTTTCATTACCACTGGTATGGGAAAACTGTCGATTACCCCAGGAAAAAATCCATTTGTTTGGCCAATAAGATCAGTTGTTATCATTTTAATTCTATGATTGACTCAGATAATTACCAGCTGAATGAAACCATACCAGGGGTATGACAGAAACCGCAACTAATGTGCCAGAAATGAGAGTCAAAACATTTAGAAATATTACATAACGTACAGTGGTAAATATCCTTTTATTATTTTTCGGATCAACGACACTTTGAAAAAAAGCCAGATAATATTACTGCATGTTTAGGATTTACATCCCAATTATTGCTTCCTCAATAGGACGAGTTTTCTTTGTGATAAAAGATTAACTGGATTCGCGTGTTCTCGTTTCAGACATCCCAGGTTGTCGTGAGGGGCACTGCTTCCAAAAAAGCACTTGTGTGGATGTTCTCGCACCGGGGACAGGGTTTCGCTGTGTAACACAGTAACGGTCACAGGCCATGTAAGGCACGACATCCAGTACCCAGACAGGCCCCAATCCACAGAAGTGCCTCTGGATTATCTAAGAGGCTTTTGTAGCCTCGACCATGATTTTTTACGTTCTGTATGGATATAGACACAACTGCATATGGCAAAAAACAAAAACGTTTGACTCCAAGATTCTTTATTCCAGGGGCAATGTATTGCAGAAATATTCAGTAAGAATTCATTTAATTTTAATGGATAGCTTTTGAGAAAATAAAATTTCAACTTTGACATTTTTGTCCGGTAAGATTATTTTTTCATTTCGTATCATAAAAAATATCATGAAAAAAAATAATACCGTGATGACAGTATGTAACATAAAAATTCATTTTTTGTCATTGGACTCACATACCGCTCGTAGTTATACAAGAAAAAAAAAGGAATTGGTCATTCAAACGAGGCACATGAATAACTAGCATTTACACAGAGGCAGTGAAAATCTGGATACTATGCATGAGATTTGACTCTAGAAGTCCGACTATAACTGTGGCTCTTTCAACGTTTATATTTAGGCTTATTATTGAGATGAAACTTAGGCCGTGATACGTGCGTAATATACTGTGTTGACAAAGCTTAAATAAAGAGCGGCACGCCCATTCTTAGCGGTGAAAGTGACTACATGAAACAGACTTACAGCAGACATTATATAAAAATAATTGCGTATAATGAAGGCCTACGTAAATCCCGTTACTTTTTTCATTTCTACTCAATTTCTTTTTTTCCAGAATATCCCTTCCAAAGATCATTGTTGATCCCCTCGACTGTTAAGTGTTATAATTTATAAAATACAACATCCAAACCCTGTAGGTGAAGAGGTAGGTGATCGTAGTTTTTTAAATCTCCACGCTTAGTCAAGACACCGTACTCTCTATAGCCCTTTGGGATAAGAAAATGTCGCAGACTATCAAGTTTTTTCTGTGTTTCTTCAAGTGACAGGTGAACTCCGTCTGAGAGGCGATATTCAATGGTGAAAACTTTAACATTTATTTTATCAAAGGGAATAGTCCGCAAAACCGGGAGTTCTGCTCCTTCAACATCAAGTGAAAAATAATCTATATCAGTAATCCCGAGTGTAAGCATAATGGAATAGAAAGGAAAGCACTGTACTTCAATGGTGGGCGCATTTTTTCGTGCCCCGCCCCGATATCTCAGTTGAACTCCGCTCATGTGTTCGGCCAGACCACCGATTCCTTCAATATCCATTGAATTTTTAAAAAACGCTTTTTCGGCTTTATTGTTGGTGCTGAGGCAAGCATTTATACGATGAGTATTTGGTCTGTTCTTGCATAATTGTTTATAGAAATGTGGTACAGCTTCAATTAGCAAGCCCGTCCAGTTTTTCTCTTTTTCTAAATAATACGTGTTTGATGATGTCAGTCCGTTGTATCCCCCGCACTCAACAAAGAAACCATTCGTTTTTCCTCCTAGAATTGTATTAACGACTTGTGCTTGACCGACCTCCGAGTAGTCAATCACTGTGGTATCTATGGTAGAAGTATGGTTTGAAGAGGCTCTTACCAACCAGTTATTTTCAATATCTTGTATCAGCACTATATTTCTCATATACCTCATTGTAAAATCATCGATGTAATTGCTCTCGTCTCGATAGTCGAAGAAAGAATGTCCCCTTGGCAAAACATGTATGAAGAGGACCACCGCCATTAAAAAAGATCCAAACAAAAACTTGCCAGGACGAAAACGCTTTTGTCGTTTAGCCACTTTCTCAAACTTCATCACTGAGGTTTTGTTGACACATTTCTGTCCGCTATATCTCCTCCTTGTCTTACCCTCCCTAGTCTTACCACACCAAAAACAACTTTTCCTTCAAAGTATATAATACTTCATAGCGTATTGGCGTTTGGTAGCTTCCGATGATTAAGCACACGAACGTCCCAGAGATGTCAGCTTTTTGTATTTAACTATCAGTTCCAGTACCAGTACGAGAGTATGTCAGCGTGTGTAAATATGAAAGAATTTGGGCAGGTAGGCGCAGAAGTGGGTTCAAGGGGTGGGATATACATTGCTCGGGTATATAATGCGTAACCGCTGTCTGCACATAAAGCAGTGAGACAAAATGTTCAATGTTAAAAACAAACTTCTAGTCTTTACAAAATTTCCATTCATGCAGAGTTTTAGCTCCATGTTTTAATCAACCAAATGCTGTCATTTTAAACTTCAAAGCACCTCTGATCTAAACATGACTTCAAATGAATCTCTTTAAAACTGTCATAATTAAGATTTCAGTTTCTGGGAAAAATTCTAATATCTCTTGCAAAAAATGAAACATTTAATTGCATTGCAAACTACAGCACATTTTGCATAGAACATGAACAGGTGAACTTGTCACAGGAGGATCAATTTACAAAATACTCATTATCAAGATTTGCAGTAAAATAAGATCATTTTTTTCCCATTCTACTTTAATAAAGTTTCTTTCTTATTCTGACTGGTATCAGTTCCGGTGTGATATCTTTTTACTTGTTCACTACAGGAACTGTTTTACAAAAGGTTTGTCCACAAAACTGACAGGTGTGTTTCACATCAGGATGGACTTTACTCATGTGATACTGACATATATATGCGTAACTGAAAGTCAAATCACAGTGCTGGCATTTGTAGGGTTTCTCTCCTCTGTGCGATGCTTCATGGTCGTCCAGATAAGCCTTCCACATAAAGCTTTTCTTGCAGAACTGACACTGGAAGGGTTTTACGCCATTATGAGCATCCTCATGTATTCGGTGCTGTTGCTTTTTCGAAAACTGTCTTTCACAATACTGGCATTTATATCTCTTTTCCTTTCTGTGAGTAAATTCATGCTCAACACATCTTGCTTTTGATATAAAGGCTTTATCACAGAATTGACATTTGAAAGGTTTCTCACCAGTGTGAGTCCTGATATGAACTTTTAAATGACATTTTATAATATATGCCTTTTCACAGTGCGGACATTTGTGTGGTTTATCACCAGTATGTATTTTTTCATGTAGATATCTTCCTAACTTAGAAGCAAATACACTGTCACAGTACTGACACTTGAATGGTTTTTTTCCTGTGTGTGTATTTTCATGCTGCTCCATAACACTTTTAGAATAAAATGTTCTATCACAATACTGACATTTAAATGGCCGTTCTGCCCTGTATGTCTCTTTTCATGGAGTAACCAAGTGCACTTTCTCTTAAACCCTTTGTCACAGTACTGACATTTAAACTGATTAAGTTTGTTTGTGTGAACAAAAAGTTCATGAGATTTAACAGTTGACTTTGAACGAAATTTTTTATCACAATACTGACACTTATGTGGCTTCTCTCCAGTATGAATTGATTCATGTTCTTTTATATGGCGTAGCCTTACACAGATTTTATCACAGTACTGACATTTGTAAGTCTTCCTGTATCTGTGCACTTTCTCATGATCCAAGCGGCGCTTCATATCAACAAATGTTTTATCGCAGCGTTGGCATTTCAATGAAGGCTGATCACATTCAGCATCCGCACCACAACCATTGACAGTGAATTTTTTGTGATGTGACCCTGAATTTGTCTCCACATCCTGACTGTGTTCCCCATCTGAATAGACTGGAGAATGGTCCACATTTGGCTGAGGCTCATTTATCACTTGCATTTTAGCTGAAGATCTGTGTAGATTTATAATCTTTATTTTCACACTTAAGAATTCCTTCATCAGACCTAAACACCTACCACAAGAAATACTGCAATCATCTTGAGGGAGAGTTATTTTCAAAAGTTCTTGAATTTCTTTTCTGATTTGTGGCCAAGAGGCAAGTTCGGTATACTGCATCATGTGCATGCTACCACAAATTATACAACACATTGTTCCCTGTATTGTAACCCACGATGACTTACCGGTAACAAGCTCTATAACATGGTCAGTATGATTAAGTTTACTTGCATCTGGTATCTGTGGTGATATCTGACGCAGTATCTCTCCTGTGGTACTGGTATCCATTTGGATTGTTGCGGTCGTTGGTTTAGCAGTTGTGCTCGATACAAAAAAGTTCGTACATGTAGCCTTTCTTCAGCTAAGCCTGCTTGTTCAGTCCCAGCAAAACCAGAATTTACTATTCGAATCTTTCTCTTAATTGAATGTGCGCATGCAATGTATAATGAGTGACTCTCTTTGTAATTTAGTTACGAACAGCAGTAAAAGCGTCAGGTTCAACACTTGCATTTCCGTCAATGTTCTTCTTGAATAGGAGGAAGAAATGTTTAAGGAATTAAAATTTTCACATTACTATATTGAAATTTGCATAAAATATCAAAGTTATTATCACTAAGATATTTCACGATGCATACTAGAGTAAATGATACCTTTTTATATAATAAAGGCAACATAATACGTTTCCAAAACTTCAGTACCAGCTGCATATAATCGTGCAGCTTGGCTATCTTGCAGGTTAATTGTGAAAGCGTCGTTTCAAAATAAATGTAATTCTGAGTTTTTGAGCTGAAAAAAAAACGTTTAAACTATTATTATTGAGTTTAAAGAATTCAAGTGCGTCATGGAAAATTCCGGATATAAAGAACAGAGCACGGTAGTTGTTTGGGAATGGGGAATCAATATTGCCATTTTTTCCCTTGCAATATGTGTACATGCATTATTCATAACAATGAAGAAACAATTGAGTTTTATATTACAAACTGTATTAAATTTCTTTCAAATTGTATCAATTTATCAAATATTAATTTTTTTAGTTTAAGAAAAAAATTGATTAAAGGGATAACAAGTTCATTCTTGTCCCCAAGTAGTTTAAAAGGAATTTCCTAAATTGGATTTTTTCCCCAATTCCTTATATACATTGTACACCCATTTTCTTTTCAATTATTTAACAACTAAGATTTTTTTCTAATACAATTTATTTAAGTTTAGAACTTGAACTGAATTCAAAACCACTGAAAAGGTTCCGATCACCAAACTAAACATTGAAACCTGGCCACAAACACACTAGTGCCTGCAAAATGACAGCAACACGTACATGTAGTACCCAAATATGTACATGTAACCTGTTCCAACACTGCCAGAATAACTTCAACTGATGGCATTCTTCAAGAAATTACATTTGTTCAACATTATTGCTCTTGAAACATGATGGTATGCTGTAACTGTTAATCCCACCTTATACGTACACCCAATATTCACTTGCTTATTTAAATGTTTCTATACTAGTAAACTGTCATATTAATTCCAACTTCTGCATTCAATTACATCTGACAATGGTTTACAAATCTCAAATTAAACTAACATTTTCATCTCATGTAAGCTTTTAGATAACAGTAATTCTAAAAAAGCCAATATATAAGCTTTGTGAAATACCCAAGCATAATATCTTACCACCATTACTAAAATGATAATAATAATAATAAGCTATACATTTGATCAGTTTAGACACAAAATCACAGAAAAATGCAAGTGTTGTACAGTAATTAACATTTTAACAAACACAAACATTCATAATACAAATACATACCAAATTGCACTTCACCATTTCACCTATAACTACCACCATATTTTCAAGAACATCTGCAACCTAATGTTGTTAAAAAATTGGGCTCTTTCACACTGAGTGGCGTACTTTGACAATACAGTCTGTGTTGACAGGACCTGGCTTTTACCTAAATAGACATACTGTACTCAACAAGGCCAATAAACTTACTGAACAGCAGGACTTGTAAAACCCCCTGTACTTGAAAACACCCCTGTAAGGCAATTACTGATTACTTACTAACATATTACTCTCAAAGAACTATCAGTACAGACAAGTATACTCCTCAATGTGCAAAAGGCCTTAGAAACTTCATTTGGAAGGTGCAGTCATGATAGCACAATTGTTACTTAGATCAGGGAATTATATCGGATCTAAGTAACAGCTCTCTATTGACAAGGACCAATGATACTGCTTGAAATTATCACACGCCCCTCCCATATCCATTCCCTTCGATATAATTCCCTGCTTAGAATGTCTCTGATATAATTATAGGAAATAATATGATAAAGTTTTGTAGAATTCTTGTAGCTATAATTGCTATCAAACTGTCTAGATTGATAAATCACACCATGAGACGTAAGTATGAAGAAGGGCAGATTTATGTTTAAAAAAATCTCCCATAAGCTGCCCCTTAAGCAAGGACTAGATGAGATGTGCTAGTTTACTTCCACCATTTGAGTGTACAACCAAGTTCTAAAATCCATTACATTCACAGCAACTTACCAAATACAATCTATGGTTCCATACTTATAAGTGAAAAAAAATCATTTTTGCTACATTTCTAGAGAATTCAGAAAAATATGAATGATACATCAAAAGTACTGCAAAACATTGTTTAATGCACTTTATAATTTTATCCATGTGCACTACGTGAATATATGACTTTATTCTACCATTTTTATAGATATGTACCAGGTAATTGTTGAGTGCCTTGTAAGTAACTACACATTCAAATAGAATTGCAGATTAGATGCTGCAGATACAAGCTCAACATACAAATAAAACAATTTACTTTTACTTAATCAATTTTCAAATACAATTTAAGAGTTACATAAAATATTCATCATAGATCTGTTTGCTTTTTTATTAATGGCAAATGCACTTTTTTGTATTTAAATAATCAAACTTGCATCATGCTAGGGCACATAAGTTTTGAACAATGAATAACTTTCAATCAAATCAATAATAAAACATGTTCAGATACTCTTCCCATGTAGGTTTTTTTGTCAGATTAAAAAACTTTGCTCAATTATCATTCAGCATGCTTATGACATCCTTGCGAACAGTATCTACAATTAAAAACAATTACAAATTACATTATCTGCACAGATTCTATGGCAATGCCAAGAAAATATATCATTGGCCAAGTTCCCATGTGCTCAAATTTCCATCAAGGAAGAGAAGACAGTTTGTTGGTTGAGGAACTGGAGAATGTTCTTGTTTTGTTAACCCACTGTCTCCATTGTCTGTTAAGGAGTCCTTGAAATCACAAAAATAATTAACAATTATATAAAACATTGGCAGTAGGTCCATGATTCCACACTGTACAACTATCGATACTTATCCATCACAAAAAAAGCATTTCTGAGATATAATATAAAAAAATTTTCTTCAATTAGAAAACATGAAATTTATTTCCCATTAAATATATTTCTGGTGTTAGAACAATTTTCAAGAATCATATAATGATAGAGAATATGCATTTTACCTGGTATTCATTGATAAAAGACAGTAACTGGAGGCTCAGTTTTCTGCTGGAATGCAACAACTGGGTTAAACTGAAAAAAAAAAAGATAAAAAAAAGACTAGAGAGCCCATGTTATGATGCATCCAAAGAAAAATTTCAAAATCTTCTAGAACTACATTTGAAGATACTATTCTGAATATTCATAATTGTTTTTATTTTGCAATAAGCATATTTTCCCTGGTCAAAACCGTAGTTTTCCATTGTACATCTATAATCATAAACTACAAACAACAAAAACTTTAAAAGTACTTACTTATTCTGATCACATATTGCATGTTCTATTATTCNAAAAAAAAAAAAAAAAGATAAAAAAAAGACTAGAGAGCCCATGTTATGATGCATCCAAAGAAAAATTTCAAAATCTTCTAGAACTACATTTGAAGATACTATTCTGAATATTCATAATTGTTTTTATTTTGCAATAAGCATATTTTCCCTGGTCAAAACCGTAGTTTTCCATTGTACATCAATAATCATAAACTACAAACAACAAAAACTTTAAAAGTACTTACTTATTCGGATCACATATTGCATGTTCTATTATTCTAGCGCAGACATCTTTATTCACTTGTGAGTCAAACAATGGCAGTCCAAAGCAACAATCCAATATCATCCAATCATTTTCATCACCAAAATGCTCTGCAGTATTAGAACCATCTAAAGTAGCATTCAAATCCAATGTAAGCTGTTCTTCTTTCCTCGTATCACTACTTTCATTTCCTAGAGAATCTAATTCAAAAGCCAATGTGTCTGCTGCTGAAGAATCTTTGATTCCATTTTCTGGACCATCCTGTTCAACATGTTGTGCCTTTGTCTTTAAATCAGCACCAGTTTTTTCTGGTTTGCCAGTTTTCAAGAGTGTGACGTATCCACAAGAGTGTGACAAGTCTATTTTGGAAGCAAGTTCTTGGACAGCAAAGTGAGCCTCTACATTCTCCTTACTGAACAGCCCTGTATTTAGAATTGAACAAGATCATGCATTGTCCCTTTGAAAGACTGTTTGCAACAATGCTGACAAACCTCAAATGTAAATTTAAACAGACTGCAAAAAGGCATTAATTTTCAATGTTATTTACCACTAAAATCAAACTGTAAGAGGCTGTTCACCCTACCTCTTTTACCCTCCTTTTCCAATGGGAAAGGCACATGTACAGTCATTCCTTCATCCAGCCATCCATGTGCCTGAAACAAGTGTCACACATCTATTTAGAAGGCACTGAGAAATTGTTCAATAAAAACATACCATTTAAATGAAATAAAAATCCATATTTCCTGAACTGCAATTACAAAAGAAGTCAACTGTACAGGGTACTTGAAGCACTCATGCAAAATTTGTTTATATCTAATAATGTATTCAAAATACCATAAATAATAATAACAATAACTGTAACTATGACCTATGGTCAACAAGAATATACTGACCTGTATCAGTACAGCAGAGTGTGTCAAGGCATCGTTTAGTGTCAACAGCAAGTTAGAGGTGGCAAGCACCCCTGGATCATGTCCCCATGTGGTCACCAGCAGGCGGTCGTATTCCTAGATATAATATTGCTGTCATGTTTATAAAACTAATATACAGTATTGGTTTGAGGTATTGGTAAAGGTGCGAAAATTTCAATAACAAAGACTTTTCAATGTGTCATGTATAGATCTAAATTGATGTGCCATTGGGGTACAAATTCAGTTAATTATCAAAAATGTTCCTACCACATTGGGTTCACCACCTTAAATGAATTTATCTTTTAACTAGAGGATCAGAGAGGCGATACCGCCTCCGAATATTGTACCACCAGCTGGAGCAAGCGCATTCGTATAGACCCCCACATACACAAAATAAGGGACACAGCCACCAGTCTTATGCTTGAATCATTATGCAATCAACAAGAATTTTCAAAATACGCAAAAATATATATATAACTTAAAATGGTACAATCAAAGTTAAGTTCATCGTAAGGTAGGTCAAAGGTCAATTTCAAGGTCACAGTAAATTGCCAGTATATGACTTCCTATTCAACTTAATAGTAACTATGGACCTATCTCTGCCAGGTTTGGAGTTAAAAGAGAAAGAAATTAGCAGAGTTCAGTTCATGATTATAAGTAGGTCAAAGGTCAATTTCAAGGTCACACTTAGATTGCCAGTATATGACTTCCTATTCAAGTTCAATAGTAACTATGGACCTATCTCGCTAGNAATGGCTGAACTATGACCTATGGTCAACAAGAATATACTGACCTGTATCAGTACAGCAGAGTGTGTCAAGGCATCGTTTAGTGTCAACAGCAAGTTAGAGGTGGCAAGCACCCCTGGATCATGTCCCCATGTGGTCACCAGCAGGCGGTCGTATTCCTAGATATAATATTGCTGTCATGTTTATAAAACTAATATACAGTATTGGTTTGAGGTATTGGTAAAGGTGCGAAAATTTCAATAACAAAGACTTTTCAATGTGTCATGTATAGATCTAAATTGATGTGCCATTGGGGTACAAATTCAGTTAATTATCAAAAATGTTCCTACCACATTGGGTTCACCACCTAAAATGAATTTATGTTTTAATAAGCATTAAATTGTAATATTTAAGGTATACTGCACATGTCTAAAAATATCACAAAGTCACAGAGGCTACTGGTACTAAAGAGCAATCTTGTTATCCTGGTATGGTCAGTCTATTCTGGGTTTGTTCATCCAAAAGGTTAAACATTCTGGGTAACCAGATTATATGTAGGACACAGCCTTGGTAAAATGGTGTTTGTGCCAATAAAGTACAATTATCCCATTTTTATAACAAGGCAGCAAAGCTGACAAATGTACAGACAAAAAGCAGGAAATAACTATGCACAAAATAGGCTAATGTCAATTCTGATGCAAAAGTACATTATGTTAAACTGCAAATTTAACATCAAAGTTTAATTATGCTCAACAGGTAATACCAATGTAAGTAAAATGTGTAACAAGCATAAGGCCTCAGGCCCATGGGAGTTCAAGTTCACTCTTTGAACATGCATAACTTCCAGAAAAAGAAGCCAATTAGACTGCTTTTCCAACTCAGGCTGCATGCCGATTTCGAACTTGACTTGCGTTTTAGTAAGATCAATTACTCCTGTGAGTTTCATGACAACAAGCCTATCGGTTTTTCTTGAAATGTGTTTACAGTGTTGCATATATGTTGAAAAGTGAAAAAAAAA
>NW_019775554.1:182439-197401 GCF_001039355.2 Lingula anatina | reverse complement strand
CATTTTTAACAATTTTTAACATAAAACAAAATTAACAGTTTACTGCCATTTTTATATGATCAACTAAGAAAATTGATGAGATGGGAAAAATATCAACAGAGCAGTGTTAAATGTCCAATTTCTTCCATTCTGAGATTCTGAACATAGTGAATGATTGAATCTGACAAACTGCAATGATATGAGTTTTTTTCTATTTTTGAAACTTTATTACACAATACATGATAACAAGTTTACCATCTTTTTTACAAAATCAACTAACAATGTTGTAAAGATGCAGGAAATGTCAAACAAACACTTTTATGTATCTTATTAGTTTAATAATGAGACTGTTAACATGCCTAAGAATTGAATCTGAGGAAATGTGAAAAATATGCTGAAAAGTGAAAAAACAGCATAACTTCTACAATAATGGCCCGATCATACTGATTTTCGAACTTGACCTGCGTTTTATGAATATTCATCAGCTCTGTAAATATAAAGCCAAAAAGTAAAACTGCCCTCCACTTATCGTGTTTACAAGGAAAGTGCACGGCGCCGGCATCGGCATCGGCATCGCCATCGGCATCGCCATCGCCATCGGCGACGACAGACGCAGGTGATGGCAATATGTACAGACACATCTGTGTCTGTACATAAAAAGCAGTCAATATCAATCAGACCTCACTCTCATCAGTTTCGTGTTGAAGAGCCTTATGCTTTAATTCCAGAAGCACCCCAACCCCACCCCACATAAATTAAGGTTTTGTTCTCCTAAGTTTGATCTGCACTAGGTTAAAAACAGATCAGTACCTGAAAAACTTTAGGCAGCCTCTTCAACCTGGTTCCCTTAACTAGTAACAAGGAAGGTGGACCACAGCCAGTGATGTGGTACAGGAACAGTTTGAACCACACAGAGTTCACCTGTTATTTATACAAATAATATAGAAGTACAATTGCATGTCATCATAGCATCAGAATGGGAGAGGCAAAAGTTCATGTGACATGGCACAACAAAACCACAAAATGATATTTTAGTAATAACAAAACACTGAAGCCAATCACTCAATTATGAAATTGAATTTAAAAAATGTGATGTCAAGTTCCCTTTGCAAAAATCATTGAAAAAATCATCGAAAACTTTCCTTTTCAACGTTTTATACTTGATAAACAGCTAAAACTTATTTTATAACTATGTATTAAGTTCTTGTCAAATATCTTCCAATTTTTATTCCTCGGGTTAATTAGCTTTGTTTTTCATTTGAATACGATTAACAAAAAGCTTTCAAATGTGATACAGTCACTTGCATACGTGTATAAGAACATGTGATGTGAAAGTCACACAAACACACTTTCTTTACCCATCATCTATTAAAGATTATTGAGTCTCTGTTGACATATGGTACAGGGAAGAGACAGTACCTACCTCAGGGATAGCAGGCCCTATATGCTGAGGAGAGCAGCTACTAATGGGTCTGATTTCATTACTCAGTGGTGCCATGGAAACCAGCAAACTGCAGTGAAAAGCACTTTCTACCATAACGTCATGTAATTAAGATGATAAAATTCAACTTACAGTAATGAATGCATTCTGTTGAGATAACATCACATCTAATTATTATATCTAATTCTTTTACCAGATTTACAAAAATTATAACAGTTTTAACTATCCAAAGCATGGGACTAGTGTTTTTCTAGGACCTCCCGTACTGGTTACTACATCATACCCATGTAATGTACATATATAGCTAACACTTGATCTATCATAACGAGCAGATTCTGAAGTGCTTTTCATGAGGACACAACATAAGTTTTTATGAAAATATTTGAGTCCAGTGAATGAATTAAAATAAAATCCATTCATTGACAAATTTACCATTACCTGTAATTTTTATTGAGAACTCTTGAACATGTGCCTGGATCCAATCCTAACAAGCTCTCACATCTAATGAGGTCCAGCCCCATACTACCAAACTCTGGGTCAGGGGAAAGCTCCTTGTTGTACCTCAGAAACTTGATGGTGTCTCTCAAAGTTACTGCATGGTCAAAGTACCTCTGTGCTTCTCCTTCAGCTGATGCATTAACCTTGGAAAAATTTAATACCCATAAATCAAAGGTAAAGCAGATGCAGTATGTTAAATTTAAGAAATTAAAACAAATTCCTGATTTCTCTCCTTCCTTGGCCTTTTTTGTGAGTTTGCATGCACAGTTTAGCACATGACTTAAGCAGCTTCAAACTGATTCAGTGTAGTTTAAACAGAAAAATTTACCTTATCTAGTTCTGATAAGAAGCTGTCCAGTGACTCATCGTTGAGTTTTCCCACTTCAAACATTGTAACTGCATGGCTCTTCAAACCCTGAAGAAGAAACATGCATACGGCATCTCACAGTTGTATCAAGCTAGATGTCAACTGCTACCCCTGCATCCCAATGCATGCAAGGTACTGCCTGATCACTAGTCAACCCAGGCCTGCATGTTTTTAACATCAGGACTGTATGTTAGACATTCAAAACTCATTTTCAGTATCATATAGCACTTAATAAATTTTCTTTAAAATGTTATTTAATATTTCAAATTAATATTCCAAAATCTTTTTGGTAACAATAACTTAGTCAAATAATATATGTTTTTATTCAATCTATAATCAATTGTTTTACATATATATACATCAAATCTACACTATAGCTAATAAGTCCCCGGTCACTTTAATAGCACACGCTGTCTACATCAGACGCGCTAATGCGCACGTCCCCGACAGTGTTAATGATAGGGGGATTACGATGGACAGCGTATGTTGCTCACAGCAGTAGGCACTGCCGCCGAAGTTAAACCGGTAATTAAGTCTTTAACTTGACTAAACATGTTTTGCTTTGTAACTTGCGTCCTTCAGTCTTGCTGTTGCGGAAGCGCCGGCGGGATATATCTCCACCTTGCCGATATTTATCCCGACTCTCGACTTTAAAAGTATTATTGGTTTTGATTTTATCAAAGTCTTATTATATCAGAAAACCTGCATATTTTCATACGTTAAGAGAATTATAGAAACTGTAGAAAAAGCTACTCGTACATCAGGGATAAAAAACAACACCTTGCAGCACTATTACCTATTATTCATCACCAGATGTTACTGTTTAATTTTTTTGTCCTAAATTACAAAGTCTGATGACAACTGAAAGCCTTTAGCCATACTCAGGGCAGTGGGAGATAGTCTGGATTTGATTAAATGTAATAAAAGTATATTTTGAAGAATTTTCCTAGCCTTCGGCAATTTCCGCAAAGCTTCGGCATGCGCGGCAATACAGAGCTGTCGATATCTGTGTGCGTGAACGATAGAATTGGTGGAACAACGNTAAAAATACAAATAATATAGAAGTACAATTGCATGTCATCATAGCATCAGAATGGGAGAGGCAAAAGTTCATGTGACATGGCACAACAAAACCACAAAATGATATTTTAGTAATAACAAAACACTGAAGCCAATCACTCAATTATGAAATTGAATTTAAAAAATGTGATGTCGAGTTCCCTTTGCAAAAATCATTGAAAAAATCATCGAAAACTTTCCTTTTCAACATTTTATACTTGATAAACAGCTAAAACTTATTTTATAACTATGTATTAAGTTCTTGTCAAATATCTTCCAATTTTTATTCCTTGGGTTAATTAGCTTTGTTTTTCATTTGAATACGATTAACAAAAAGCTTTCAAATGTGATACAGTCACTTGCATACATGTATAAGAACATGTGATGTGAAAGTCACACAAACACACTTTCTTTACCCATCATCTATTAAAGATTATTGAGTCTCTGTTGACATATGGTACAGGGAAAAGACAGTACCTACCTCAGGGATAGCAGGCCCTATATGCTGAGGAGAGCAGCTACTAATGGGTCTGATTTCATTACTCAGTGGTGCCATGGAAACCAGCAAACTGCAGTGAAAAGCACTTTCTACCATAACATCATGTAATTAAGATGATAAAATTCAACTTACAGTAATGAATGCATTCTGTTTAGATAACATCACATCTAATTATTATATCTAATTCTTTTACCAGATTTACAAAAATTATAACAGTTTTAACTATCCAAAGCATGGGACTAGTGTTTTTCTAGGACCTCCCGTACTGGTTACTACATCATACCCATGTAACGTATATATAAAGCTAACACCTGATTTATCAGTAACCAGCAGATTTTGAAGTGCTTTTCATGAGGACACAACATTAGTTTTTATGATAATATTTGAGTCCAGTGAATGAATTAAAATAAAATCCATTCATTGACAAATTTACCATTACCTGTAATTTTTATTGAGAACTCTTGAACATGTGCCTGGATCCAATCCTAACAAGCTCTCACATCTAATGAGGTCCAGCCCCATACTACCAAACTCTGGGTCAGGGGAAAGCTCCTTGTTGTACCTCAGAAACTTGATGGTGTCTCTCAAAGTTACTGCATGGTCAAAGTACCTCTGTGCTTCTCCTTCAGCTGATGCATTAACCTTGGAAAAATTTAATACCCATAAATCAAAGGTAAAGCAGATGCAGTATGTTAAATTTAAGAAATTAAAACAAATTCCTGATTTCTCCCCTTCCTTGGCCTTTTTTGTGTGTTTGCATGCACAGTTTATCACATGACTTAAGCAGCTTCAAACTGATTCAATGTAGTTTAAACAGAAAAATTTACCTTATCTAGTTCTGATAAGAAGCTGTCCAGTGACTCATCGTTGAGTTTTCCCACTTCAAACATTGTAACTGCATGGCTCTTCAAACCCTGAAGAAGAAACATGCATACGGCATCTCACAGTTGTATCAAGCTATATGTCAACTGCTACACCTGCATCCCAATGCATGCAAGGTACTGCCTGATCACTAGTCAACCCAGGCCTGCATGTTTTTAACATCAGAACTGTATGTTAGATATTCACAACTCATTTTCAGTATCATATAGCACTTAATAAATTTTCTTTAACATGTTATTTAATATTTCAAATTAATATTCCAAAATCTTTTTGGTAACAATAACTTAGTCAAATAATATGTTTTTATTCAATCTATAATCAATTGTTTTACATATATATATATTGATTGATAGTTTGTGGACTTGCCCCTGCTACTTCTAAAGATTCAAACACACTGTGTAACTTAATAGACATCACCACACACAGGGGCATCAAATATATCACGTACTGCTTATTAAAATCTGCCAAATGTATCAATCCTATTTGAATAATTTATATATGAAAAACACATCATTTGCTTTTTAGTACAGATAACAGCATGAAATCATACATTTTTATAAGATTCTAAATATACCTGGGGTTGGGGTGCAAAGAAACCTCTTGTTGGTTGCTTAGATGTGTGCACTACCCACACAAGAGCAAAAACTTATCCAATACTAACATAGCAATGATCTAACATTTTGATTGGTACTACTGATTTTCATCATTGTCAGAGGCTCAATGGGCTGGTCATATGACAGGTCAGACAACTAGTTATCTGCTCAAGGGCCCCATCACAGATCAGTACTAAGATTTAATCAATCCTTCTATGGCCACTAAAATTTCTTCCCCCAGGTGCTGTTCTATCTGTTCACAGGGCTTTCCTCTACAACCATCTGAGTAAAAGTTGAAGCACCATTGAACTTTCAAAAAGTTTATTTGAATACAAATTGAAACAAACAGTTTCTCCCATTGAGACAGCATGAACGTCAATAGTGGTTTTATAAGAATCACACAATTTAATTATAATTAAATCAAACAAGATTTTATGGGATTTTGAGGAGAGAGGAGCCAGAAATTATGGCTGCAGTCCAGCACAGAATAAAAACTGACAAAATTTACCAGCTATTATCATGGAAATTAACATGACATGATCAGGTGTGATCTACATAACTTTGTATATTTTGGCACCATTGCTACGTTTTACATGTTTTTGTTTATGAGCTCCTAATTGCAATGTTCCACTAAACAAAAGCATTATTTTACTTTTTTAGTGATAAAATAAAAAGTAAAACTTTCAAGAAAATTTCTTATCAACCTGTAGTACTTTTTGTTGTGATTAAACAGGTATTACAACAGTGTTGATAGCTGTTGAGGTGATACATATTTTCACCCCCAAATACTTTGCTCTTACATCAATAGTTTGAATTGAATAATTTTGTTGCGCGTGACAGCATTATCTCATAACATCACAATGTTCATTTAAGCATTATCTAAACAGACAAATAAAAATTGGAAAATCCTAAAACATCTGCCTTAAGTCACTCATGTATATTACATACAATTTGCTGACAGGCATCCCTTTCACAGGCCTCAACATGCTTCACATCTGTGGATTACCAAAGAGTTTCAGCTGTAGGCCAAATTGCACCAATGTTGGCAATGAAGTTGTGCAAATATCTTGATATACATCTTCATGTGCCATGGTGGCTTACAGATATGCCACTAAATCAATATGATTTCAAACATTTCTGCAGGGACGAAAGACCTCAGTTTAATCCCCTGGAGGAAGTCTTGCTGTAAGGTGTCAAGTTGGCAATCTTATCACAAATATATATTCACTGTGGCCATATATATCTTCCTCACATGTCAAACCCATGCTTTTTCAATACCCTGCAGCACCTAATTATTGCCACAAACTACTGCAGAATACCATTATGGCTATTGGTAATAAAAACTTTTGTTTGGTTGTAAAATCCCAATTGCTTTAAAGAAGGTTGGCTGAGTCATGCCAATATGCATTTGGTTTACAATTCACTTAACATACTTAGTACATACATGAATAAAATATGATAATTATTACAAAAATAATTTCTTTCTTGCAAATAATCAGAATTTTAATACAAATCTATATATGTGATATATACAAAAAGGAATACCCAGACTAAAAAGATTTTTTACTTCCCAATTTTTAATTATCTATACTATAATAAATAGAAACAATAAGGTTATTATGATACATGGCCATACTTTGAAATTATACTTTCTTTTAGGTGTATGGTTTTTGTGTGTCATACCGAAATCCAAAAAGACACCTCACTCCCAAAACTACAACTAAAAGGTGTTTATCCAGGGATACCATCACCCCCAAAACAAACAAACAAGCAAACAAACACATATATTAAACAAGCCAGCAGCTGAAGCTGGCAAATGGACAGACAAACTTTGGCACTGTAAAAATGAAAGATAGACAAAATAATACCACAATATACAAATTTTAGGCCCAGTTATAAAAGCCCAAACTTGTCCTGTAAATGCGAAACCAAATTTATCAAAAACATACCTGCAACAAGAAAAACTCCAACTGTATATCAGTCATAAGAATCATTCATATAAGTCTACATAGTTTGCCTTTTCTTATGTTTATAAAATAAAAATAATAAGGGCACAATATCAGGCATTTGACAATTTAGATACAACATTACATTATGTAATGCTATTAATGTAGGCATTCAAAGTCACAATACCAATCTGGGAAAAATTCACAATAAAAAACCTCAAACTTCAAGAAATTATGATCCAATCAGGTTGAATTTCAAACTCAAGCTGTTACAGTACTATGGTCCTATTACTCATTCCTACAAGCTTGAGAATCAGTACTAATTAGTTTTTTTTATTGTGTTTACAAGCAAAAATTCAAGAAAGTGCATAGAGACACCAATGGTAATGGTGGCGACAGAGATAGGAGATCGATAAATGTCCAGACACAATGTGTCTGTCCATAAAAAATAACCAGCTTCTTATCTTATCAAAGCACACACTGTGAAAAGAACAAACATTTCCCTGAGAGGAAAAAAAATCCCAATAAGCTTTATACACTCTGCATCTTCCTAGGTTTACTTGTGATGCATGTGTAGAAACACCACAAAATAAAGTCACCAAGCGAGATATGCCCACCACCATGACATCTAAATTGAGGCAGCAGAAAAAGAGAAAGATGTATCATAGTATATGTGATACACAGATACTATAACAACAACACCACTTACAGTCCAAGCAGTAAGGAGCTCAGGAGACTGAAGAAGATTCTGAAACATCATTGATTAAACTTTAGAATTATGGCTATTTTCCTTAACAAAATATCACTTCAGCTGCTGTAGTAAATACTTTAAGCTGCATAAATACTGCAAATCTTTAGTTCATAGACATCACAGAAAAAATCAAATAAGTGAGACAAGATTACTCTTACTTTATTTTAGGTTGTACTCTCTTTATTATGTTTGCTAGATAGCAACTTTCAGTCACTTTCAGGGGCGGATCCAGAGATATTTTCTGACAGTCTTCCACATTATATTTGTTGATCCATCCTCCATTTTTTGACCGTCTTCCAACAGAAAAAATTAGATACCCGTCAATGTAAACTTGAAAATCTGACTGTCTTCCGGAAGACCCAGAAGACGGCCTAAATCCACCCCTGACTTTCTACAAACAGTAAAATTGTTCCAAACTGATAAAAAAAATCAGGTCTTTTGCACGAGCAACATTATTTTCATGATTAAAGGATCATAAGTAAGAATATGCTAAAAGTTTATATCATTTTGCCATTTTGAGATTCTTAGTGAAATGATTAATTTTAAACCAACTACTACATATTTGTAATTAGATCTCAGAAAGGCAAAAGCAGTGTAGACAGATTTTTCCTCTAAAGTTTTGAGAAAAAGCATGCAAAATACATCTACCCTCTGTCCAACAAACAAAACACATAAATAACATCTTGGATCTTCCCAGTATTGCTCTCAAAGACTTCACATATATACCCAACCAATGCACAAGTAATGACACCTTTCTATTGGCAAAACTTATTGGTTTCAAGTTATACATATAATTTAACTTTGGAAAATAGCTATTAATAGACATCTAATAGTTATCGCCTTCTTTACATTTTACCAACCAATTAGTAGAAGTGTGTGTTTGTGTGTATGTGAATGTGTGTTCATGTGCGCACATTTGTGGGGGGTTGGGGGATGCCTCCTTTCTCAAATTGATCAATAATTATTTTAGTTTAAAACATATGGATAAAAGTCTAGTTACCAATGGTAGTTATCATTCAGTCACTAGTTTTACCCACAGCTAAATGGAGATTAAGACACTGGAGTGCCTATGACACAATGATGTGACTATGTTAAACAATGTAGCAGAGCAATAGTTTTGCAATTTGAGGACAAAATAACATTTTCCTTTAACAAGACATTCTCTATTCTAACACTATCATAATGATGACTGTTGTGCTCCATCTGCCCTTAAGAAAAAGAAATACTATTTTTGGGGGGTAAACACATTACAGAACTTGTGTTATTTTGTAATGTCCAAAATGCATCCAATAGTTAACAAATATAATTTTCCCTACTCTTGTATAAACTGAAGGCCAACTGTCTGAATGTACTTACTGGAGACAAGTTCCCCATCATAAGAAATGCAGTCAATGTTGAGTCAAACAGAAAACCAATCCGCTTTGAATGTCCTGCATTCATCAGACTGTTGGCATCTGAAAACACCCACATGTTTTAGCTAATTATGGTCCAACATACATCTTTCACTTATATTGTAGAATATCTCCAACAAAAACCTTACACAAAATGTACTTAGCAGTTATGCAACAAAGAAATGCATTAAAAAGAGCACCAGCAATGATTTCAGTATGACAGAAAAGAACAAGCTGTTAAATAAACAATCATCCAAAAAACATCCTCCATTACACTGTGCCTTTTTGTTCACCAAGTTAATAAACAATATGCCATCATGAAGAACTTATATTTAGTTAAGTAGACGTTACAGTATCACCATTCATTTTATCAAAAGAGATTCTAGACAAATCTAGGTATCACATTACCTATTCCTCCCTCTAGGCTGGTAGTGGAGGAGGTCTCAGATGGAGGCTGTTGCTCATTTATAGCAGAGCTCCAGTCAATCAACATTTTTTCTTCAGTGCCAGTGGACCTAATCAAAAAATTTCTACTCATTACTGCCATCTATAAAAACCTTTGAAACTGCCCTTCTTATGTACCATTTGAAATAATGGACCAGACAGACTAGGTATAAAATTTTCACATGAGAAACACATCTTATTTCAACACCAACAAAGCTTTACTATCATTTTATGTGACAGTCTCAGCTCAACTTCATTTCACCTAAAGAAGACCTTGAGAAAAGGCTAAAACATAGTGATCTCTGTTTCAAATGCAAGCTCTAGTACGAGATTCGATTATTATTCCAACTTTATCCTACTTTCCTATGGTGCTATAAAAACACTAACAGTTACTTCTTTTCACATAGTTCTAACAAGTTGATGTGAGATCATACCGTTTGGGTCTGTCTGCTTCCTGCCAGCTTGGGTCCATGAGTTCTTCAGGTAAATCAGGGTTCTTTTTCTTGGCAAAACCAAGACGGCAATACATTGACACTGCATTCTGGAACAGTTCAAATGCAGCATTGCAGTTATCACAAAAATGCTCTTTTACTTCTTTTTACTAAACAAAGTATAACTTGATAAAATCTTGTCTGAGACTTTTTAATGAAAACAGACTACAATTTAAAGATAGTCACAACATATAATAATATAGTGTCAAAAAATATGCAACCAACAGACAGTCACCGAATTTAATATCATCAAATAAATAAATAAATAAAATTTTCTACCATTAATGAACTTACTTTCACTAGTGGTAAATCTATCTGAAGTACGTTGGCCAGCTGGAAAATACAACAATCAAATTTCAATTATAGTTCTTAGTCATAAATTAATAATAATTAAAAATTCACTATAAAAAAGGAGAACAAAATATTGCTTGATAATAGTGTATCATCTGGTACTTGTCTTCAGATCTAAAAAATGCAACTGTTCAGTCTCTTCAAAAGCTATATGGTCTCTAAGACTGGGTTCCCACAGATTTAGATCGATCCATCTGGATCGACCAACTCCCACGGGGTTCAAGCTAAATTGCTATCAGCTTCCGGGAGCCGAGCGCAAACCAAAGTTAACTAGAGGATCAGAGAGGCGATACCGCCTCCGAATATTGTACCACCAGCTGGAGTAAGCTCATTCATATAGACCCCCACATACACAAAATAAGGGCCACCAGTCTTGTGCTTGACAAGCTGTAAAAATGCAATCAACAAGAATTTTCAAAATATGCAAAAAATATATATAACTAAAAATGGTACAATCAAAGTTTAGTTCATCGTAAGGTAGGTCAAAGGTCAATTTCAAGGTCACAGTAAATTGCCAGTATATGACTTAAAAGAGAAAGAAATAAGCAGAGTTCAGTTCCTGATAATAAGTAGGTCAAAGGTCAAGCCAGGATATGACTTCCCATTCAAGTTCAATAGTAACTATGGACCTATCTCTGCCAGTTTTGGAGATAAAAGGGAACCAAAATTTGCAAAGTTTAGTTCATGGTGAAAAGTAGGTCAAAGGTCAATTTTAAGGTCATATTTAGATTGCCAGTATATGACTTCCTATTCAAGTTCAATAGTAACTATGGACCTATCTCTGCCAGTTTTGGAGATAAAAGGGAAGCAAAATTTGCAAAGTTCAGTTCATGGTGAAAAGTAGGTCAAAGGTCAATTTCAAGGTCACAGTAAGATTGCCAGTATATGACTTCCTATTCAACTTCAATAGTAACTATGGACCTATCTCTGCCAGTTTTGGAGATATAAGGGACTAAATGTTATAATTTTGGAGTTACCATAATGTGCCATAAATTTCCTACAGAAAAAATTAATTAAAATTAAGAAAAGGTCATTTTGGTCAAAATTCTTGAAATGTGAGGTGCTCTGAAGTTCCAGAAGTTCAAATTTGATGAAATAATGTCATTTTTGACCACAAGTTGTCTGCTTTGCCAAGCCTTATGTTTTATTTTTCCAGAGTTCAAAATTTATTATCCATTACCGTACTGTACATTTTGCTGTCACCACCAATATGTACTTTTTGATACATGGTAACTCGAAAACCGTATGGAATACAAAAAAACGGAGACCACCCCCAGTGTTGGGCTTTACATGCTCTACAAAATGCAAAAAAGAATGGGTCTCTAGCATTAACGGTTCCCGAATTAGAGACAGTTTTCAGTTTCGGTATCTTATGGCCGCTACTCCTGTGAAAATGCACCGATTGACGCCAAATTCACGGAGATGAAAGATGACCTGAAGGGTAACACTTTCCAATAATATTATTGGTTAAGTCTGTGTGGTGTCTGAATAACAGCCCAAATATTTTTTTTTTCGTAAAAAAATTCATTTTTTTGAAAATTTTGGCCCATTTGACCTTGAAAAAAAGGTCAAAGGTCAAGTCCAAGGGCAAATTTGAAATCTACACATATGACTTTTGGAAAGCCGTCTGTAGAAATTTTTCCCATTATTCCTTCCGTAGGGTAGATAATTAGCATTTAATTTTGCCATTTTTAGACAAGGGTGCATTGCAATGAGTGCCACACCTAGACCCCAATACCGACAAAGCCCAAATTTTACGTGGAACGAGTTGAGGTTATAGGTGACCTAAATCCAAGTGATGGGTACGGGGGCCCTTACCGTCTAGGAGGAGAAGCGGTATCGGTAGCCATCCGGCGGGGCCAGCGGAACGATCCGGACGGGACTAAAACCATGTGTACCGCCAGCGCTAACACTGGTGGTACAATTACCCCCTTACAGCTTTAGTAGGCGGGACAGACATTTAAGCCAGTTAAGCTGACAGCAAACTAGTGAGACTCCCCAGGGGGATAAATATTGATCAATCTAAATATCTTTGGGAATGGTCTCTAACTTTTCTAGCCCAGATAAAAATTAAATAGTTATCTTTCCTTTTTGAAAAAAAATATTTCACATACAAGGACACCAATGCCACTTATTTTGTATAAAAAAAGCTTAACACTGATAAATTTGTGACAAAATCTACCACGCACAATTTTAAGAGATATAAACACATCTGAAATTAAACCCAACTGATAATATTACAAAATGACCCATACCTCTGCTACACTGGTATGCTCATCAATAGACACAAATATCTTGTACAGCAAGGTCTCAAGGTAGTCTCCTAGCACCCTGTTCATAACAAACCCTTCCAATGGTGGGACTGAAAAGTGGTGAAACTTCATTCACAATCTATGTTGACTTTAAAGAACTGATGAAACCCAACACAACAATATGGTATTAACATGTACGCAAACAAACAATCATTTGAAAAAAAATTAATAATTCATTACACAATATTTCTTTTTCTTTTGGGACAATGAAATTTGAAAAAAAAAACTATTTTACAATAAGTCTATTTCATTATATTTTATTTATTCAAGAAATCATCAAGCATACCTATAAAACAATCATCATCTGCAATTGGGCAGTCTAAATAAATAAGACCCTTTTTATATAGTTCTGAAATTGAAAAAAACATTAAAATTACTCAATAATATATGAAACTCAATTCAAAATATGTATCTATTTGCAAAAAAACTTGCAAACTGACTTTATACTACACCAGCCTTTATCTTTGGCTTGCATGAGCAGTAAATGAGATTTCTGTTGTCTTAAAGGGTAACCTCACTTTATGAAGAGTAAAAACAATTAAAATGATAATTTCTGGTTAATTGCAGTCATTTTTCCTTCACTCTGATCACTTCTAGAGAAACAGGGTTGTCAATATTGACACCATTGGTACAAGTGTATAACTCTGCCTGTTGTATTTACAGACGTCATTGGCATTTTTCACAAATATTTCACATATACTGCACCAGTGACTTAAGGCTTAGCACATGTTGTTTCTAGAACTGTCACAATTTCTGCATTCTTACTGTGAATGGTTTTACATTCCATGGTTCCTGCCTGCTGGCCTCCACCATCTATGATAAAATCTATAGCTTCCTTCATTACCTGTGAACAAGTCTGGAACATAAACAAAAGTTGCTATTTACATGGCCTATTAAGTTATATGTGCTAAGAAGAATATACTTAAACAATTTCAAAAGTTACAAACTTCTTGAGGAAGGAATTCTCAGTACCAGTTTTAACATTGCTTTGAAATCCAGAGCATTCATGCCATTCCTAGTGGCAGGAGCAAAAATACTGTTTCCCTTTAAACTTAAATCTATTTAAAGTGACTGTCTTTACTTTAACATCTTCCTCAGTGATGTACCCTGCCTGAACAGTCCACCAAGGTTCAATGTTGATGTCTATAGGCTGCAAAGGCACCAAATCCTTTGCGGATTTTTTTCTGAAGAATTTCTGAAAATATCACATCATAACTGACTGAGCAAGGCAAACTTAGACAGAATGTATGTCATAGTGGAAATGTCAAAACAGTGAGCATTTTTAGTTACAATCATAATGATTGAAAAAAGCCTCACTTTTGAAGATCTGCATTGATTCATAAGCTCAATGTACTGGTTTCTTCCAATGCCTAAGAGTCGGAGGCCTGAAAAATATCAATACCACTGTATATATGCATTTCATCAATGCAATATTTGAATATAAAAATACAATGAATAAATCTAAACAACATCAACTTAAAACTTGCAAAATTGGTTTATGCTTTATAGAATGAGTGGACTAAAGAAATTGATCCAAAAATATAAAGAAATTATAAAAGGTTCTCGCTTCTTTAGATTAAGTTGCTGTTGATATAGAAGAGAATGTTTAGTAATCCCTTAGAGCGCATTCTCAACGAATTAAGCCAGGCTTTACAAAGCCGGTGACCTAAAAATGGCAGACGTACATGAAAGAAAAACCGCCTAATCTTTTAATAGTCTCTCCGCCTCCCCACACGTCGTCCCTGCGGGGTACAGTAATTAAATCTCGGCTCCGTTCGCCATGCGGAAGCTACCTGAGAAATATTAAGTACGCATGCTCATCAGTTAAACTCGTGGGGAAGAAAGCATGGTGGCTGAAGGCGATCGAAGGAAAAAAGCTCTTCTGTTCTATTATCTTTGAAAACAGAGACGAAAAAGGAATAATTTGGCCCGTAGAGCAGCAATGAATCGACTATCTA
>NW_019775554.1:128979-181517 GCF_001039355.2 Lingula anatina | reverse complement strand
TTTTTTATATCTGTAGACAGAGTATAAACCACATGATATACGACTTCGTTGAGGAAGATTTGTAAACAAACAGTCTGCGATTTCCGCCATGTTGGATAATGACGTTGTGTTGTTCTGACGTTAGTACATTAGTTTCACATGGTTTTAAAATGTGTTAGATGCTTGTTTTAACCAGAAAAAAATTAGAATAGGTAAAATGAAAATAAAAAGTTCAACTAACAGTGTTTTAAACCATTCGTTGACTTGAAAGAGATGGCTGAAGTTCAGTGCACCGATATACGTGTTCGGATATATTTACGAAAAATGAAGAAATTAGGTCATGTTCTATCTGTTACAACGGACAAGTTGTAGAACAGCAGTAAGTTTTGATTTCATGTATAAATAGATTAATGAGTTATCTGTTAGTCCTGAACACGCTTTACCCCAAAGACCTGTGAAGATGAAGATATTGTCAAAAATAGAAGGGGGGTGTTCAAAGCATGTGGTTTGTAGGCCTGAGAAAAACGCTTGGTTTGTTACCATGGAAACAAAGAGAGTGGAAAAAGTGTATATCATTTTAATCCCCTATCTTTAGGTTAAAATATATCACCAAACTAAATCATTTGGTGACACCTGTATAAACTTTAAGGCCAATCAATATAACCCTGTTTTTCAGAAGAATTTTTGGTTGATAAACCCCCCAAATTGTCACTGGCCATATCTCTGTAAGTAGGGATTTTTTTCAGGAAATATTGCAGCCTCAGATATTGTTCATATAAAGGTTCAAACACACCAAATATGATGTAAATCCGTTCACCCCCACCTTGCCGCATTTTCTACATTTGGTTTGGTTTTCTCGTGGACACACACTTAAACAAGGAATTCAGCAGCAAAGCTTTTGTGGTCCTTATAGAATATACACTCGTATTAACTTTAAAATATACCTAAATTATTTCAACTGGAGTATATGATACACCCCCCCCCTCAAAAAAAAAAAAAAAAAAAAAAAAAATGGTGAAACGCCTCTCTTCCTCATTTAATCATATCACAGTTCTCCCTGTTAGCGCCCTGTGACATGTGACTTCTCTTCTTCAAATCCACTATTCATTTTTCTTATCTGTGACATGTGTTGTCATTAATAACATCCAAAATTCTGGATACCAGGCTTTTAAAGAACCCCCAGGGAGTTAGGTCAATCTAGATGGATTGATCTAAATCTATGGGAATGCAGTCAAATACTTTTTGAACCCCTTTTGGGCCCATAGATGACTTTGCTTCTATTAATTAAAAAATTAGCTAATAAGCTAATAACTTTGAGTGCTTCAAGTTCAAGGAATTCACACACACACACACACACACACACACACACACACACACACACACACACACACACACACACACACACACACACATGCACCAATTTTGTTAGGATTCAATTTTTAAGGAACAATACAGGACTGAAGCATACCTCAGAACTCAGTACCTTATTTAACAATGGAAGCATTCAACAAAACTCTACAGTTTGACTAATGTACTTTTCCTTTTGCTCAAGACCCAGTATTGGGACTTGCCATTCAGGTTCAGAAAACATAGCTTACTAGTACTTGAAACAGTATGCACATGCAGTTACTCCCCAAAATTAGCAACTGTCAAGTCTATGATTTTTAGTTTCAGTAATTTCCTCATTTCATTGGAAAAGCTATCATTGTTGCTGATACTTGAATAAATTACTATAGTTAAGCAATTTCAATGTTTTATGTGGTGAACAATGGAAAACCATGAAGTAAATTGCAAAACTGATTCATTTAAATAGTCTTTCATAACTGAAACTAGAAAGATGCTGAAGGGGCATACTGTATGTACGTATGCTGTAGTAATAAATATAATTTGATAGCAAGGACAACATATGCCAAAAGTATGACATACTGACAAGGTAACATTGTGTAGATGAGTGCCAGTGATTAGATTTTAAAAGGAGAATCATATATGAATGTGTGTCACTGTCTGCATGTTTAAATGCTTCAATGCATAGAATGAAAATTAATACATGACGGCATTATAAAATTCAATTTAATAAAATTGTTGATTATTTAATTAAATTTCTAAACGATGCGTTGTAAAATCAAACTTCACTTCGGTTTAAATAGCTGTTTTTTTTCTTTCCCAAACCAAAAATGATATAAACATAATGACATACCACTGTCTACGCTGCCCATTATATTGGTCGAATAATCATATGATACATAGGGAATCCAGAGTCGGTGTGAAAATAATTTTTACGTACCTGCTTTATATTCAATGGTAGCTTAGTCCAAGGGTAGTTGTGGCGAATATGGAACTCTACGTCTGCATTCATTGTCAAGTTATTTCGAGTTACTTACTACATTTTTAAGAAAAAAAAACGAAGGATGCTGAATACCTTTTCCTCGAAATACAATCACACTGGTGTGTCAAAGCGAAGGCGAGGCCATGAACTATCTAAATCTGTTTCAATCCGTCAATGTAATTGGTTCTGCAGAAATAGGCCATCATAACCAAGCAAATCAAAATTTTCGTATGAAAGGATAACGATTTCCGGTATCCTCCACGGCATAGTCTCTTTTCAGACTACATGCAACACAAACTATAATGAAAACTGTTTTCATTGGTAGATAGAAAGCTTTCGAAAATGAGTCTTTATCGAGGAGAGGCACTTCCTTAGATATGTTTGCAAATGGCTGCCGCGAAGTTATGTAGGAAACTCTATTGATAGTAAATAAAACAAGATGTAGAGTTTTCCATTATTTGAAAACAAGGTAAAACCATTTTACACATATATGCATTAAGATGTGTTTGGTGTTTGTATTAATAATAAATAATAATATAATATTTATTTATAGTCTAAAATCCAACATGTGTTCAGTAGACTTTACAAAAATTATAAAATCCAAATTAAAAGAAAAATATTGCTAGTGGTTATAAGATGAAAGGATATATAAAATGGATAAAAAAGGGGAAATTTAAAACTATGACTAAGAGCAGTTCTTCTTAAGAAGTGTTTTTTCAAGAATTTAAAGATAAATAGTTTAAAAAGGTGGGTTTTAAGTTCCTTTTTAAAATGTCCAGGGTCCACAATTTGTCTAAGACTGATGGGTAAAATTAAAATTGGTATTAAATAAATATACATTATAAAATTGGTATTAAATAAATATACATTTTTTGGTATTAAAGTTTCAGTGCTGTTTAATTTAGTTAAATTGTTTAGGAAAAACCCACGCTGTAGGACTCCAATTTATCAAATTATGATCAATGATATGTACTAGAATATGCATGTGTTAAAGCATGAAAGATATAGGTGCATGTCCACCAAGCATGTCCACTAAGATGCGAGAGCTGTCAGATCTTTGTCTTACCTCTCACCTCTTCAAAATGTACTAGTACAATGAACACTCACTGCTGAATAGCCAAGCAGTTCTGTCGTCAACAGCGCTGTGAATAAGGTACAGTTGATACTTTATTTAATATTAAATGAACATTAATTTCTGACTCCATGCAAATGTTTATATATATAAACAAAACATTCACATATTTTAACTCAACTGTTTTATTTCCTTTTTTTTTAGTTTTTTATAATACCCCACCTCCCAAATAATTGTGTGAAAGAGCAAAACCATGGGTGAGCTTGGGTTTACAGAAGATCAGATGAAAGTCATTGATGATATCTTCATGATGTTTGACACAGACAGAACAGGTGAATTAACACCTCTCCAATTACAGTCCATGCATCAAGAAATTCGGATGGGAGGAATAAGTTTTCCACAGGTAATAAATGTTATTTTGAATGGAATTGTATTTTGTAGAGGCTGGCACTTTATTTTGATAAATAAATGTATAAAAAATCTGATTCAAATATTGTGCCAAATATAATGCTGGAGATTTCAGAAATACTATAAAATGCTTCTTTTAAGGCCAGTAGTAGGGTAAACTACGCCTAAAATCATGTTTTTTAGTTTTTTGTGTGTTTATATTAATCAACAAAGTATCTAACGTTGGATATAATAATTTTTTTGAATTTGCGCCGCAAAATGTGTCTTTTGATGAGTTTTTCAACCGACAAGCGGTTTCAGGTATATCTCCCTATCTAAGCAACCGATTTTTACGAAAATTGCACAAATTGTTGTTGAAAATGTGAACTACTGTCTGATACCAGGGATGTTGGAAATTGTTTGTTTGAAAGTTATCGTCTTTTGAAGTGAATAACCCATTGAAATATGGGGTAATTTAACGTAAAAGACGATAAAATCAAAAGTAAATAGTTTAAGACAATTCCCTGGTACCCAGTGCTTTCAACCAGCTTTATGAGGCCGTTTGAATCACTTGAATAGCTGTCTTGGTTATAGAGAAAATCCCAAATCCGAAAACGACATTTTTCCCCCCAAATTGCCGCTATAGCGTCATGCGTTGGACACTGCACTTAATCTCTGTCTTTAATTGGCCTTTTGGGAAGTATGTTTTAATTTTTTATAAAAACTTATAAGCCCAGGGCATTGTTTCTATGCTTTTGGTCAATTTACTACTAGTGGCCTTAAAGGGATAATAACTCTTCATATGATATCTATATTTCACAATAAAAACATTGTGAACAACTCATAGAAATATAATATATTCTGTTTTACCACAAAAACGGCAGTTACAGCTATTATTCTGATATGTGAGCTTGTCTTCAGACCACGTGACCTCCATTGATAGCTATACTCTGTTATAATCTCTTAAGAGATTTTAACAAAAAACCAAACTTTTTAGAAAAAAACCAGGGACTAACTTTGAATGTAAAAATGGATTCATTAACCATTGGTTAGTATGGGAAAATTGTTGTTTACTCCAGGAAAATTAATTTTTTGGCCAAAACGAAGAGTTATTATCCCTTTAATAAGAGATACAAGATCACTGTTTTTATGCTATATGATATTGCATCAGGCATATTTTTTATTAGGTTTTAGCCTCTATCAAGTATGTATGTGCCAGTGCCACTGTAGACCCAAGTGAGATGTATGATGTACTACTGGAGATGGACAGGAGATACTACCTGGTACAAGAACTAAGGTGGGAGTTCGCCATGTTGGACAGGCAGCAAAGAGATACTATTACAGAGGAACAGGCAAAGTAAGCATATGAAATTGTACAGGTTGATACAGATTTTTTGGAATTAAATTAATTTAAATGACACCTGATCCTGAGTTATGCAAAGGGATGTCTTTCAGTTGCCTACTAGAGATAAATGTAATAGTCATATACAATAGTATGTAATAATATGCCTTTGAAATACAAGTCACATAATGTGAAGTCATTTACACTATTGCCTTTTTTTGTCACTGATAAAGTCGTTTTTTCCTGAAAGATTTAGAGCATTTCTGTGAAGTTGAACTTTATGTTTGATATCTGTTTTTTAAAAAATGTGTTTATTTTTCAAAATTCCCTTTAATGATAATATTTTTACAGATGGTTTATGCAGTCTATTCATGGCAAAAGTTTTTCTAGAAGAAAATGGGACAAATTTATCAAAACAAGACCTGTGCCTGGGAGCGGGGTTAGTTTTGCAGAGATAGAGGTGGAGTTGTGTAACATTCCAAACAGACTTGAAGTGGAGATAGAGCTGAAAGAAGAAGAAAAAGATATGGAAGGTGAGGGTTATTTTGGTGACTTTGGTGTAAATGCAGTTTCAAGGAAATAAGTGAATTTTTTGTTAATTTTTTTTTTTAAGAAGGGAGCAACAAAATTTTGTAAACAGTTTTCCTCCATTTTTCGAAAGGAAAGTTATTGACATTAGATAAACCTGGTATGTGCATCCCAGAAATCCATATATAAGCATGTTTGTATAAGAACTAATGTTTTAGTGGTTTGCACATTTCATTATATTATATTATATGATCTAATATTGATCTAAAAACACATTTTT
The DNA here is from genome assembly GCF_001039355.2 of Lingula anatina. Next base: position 175,603 of record NW_019775554.1, on the reverse strand, counting down.
AGATATAACGTGTGGATGGAAGATGTGAAACAGTTATGATCTTTTATTTTATTGTCATTTATTTTTATTTTAGAACAAATGAAGAAGAAATTGGAGAGGGAAAGACTGCAGAGAGAAGAGGAAGAAAGATTGAGGAAAGAAAAAGAAGAGCAAAAGAAGAGGAGACTGGAGGAACAGGCCAAGAGGAAAAAGTTGGAAGAGGTACAGTGTCATGTATTGTTTATGCAACTATATGTATCTTTAAAAAGTATCCTAGGTATTAAAGATAGAAATAAAATGTGATAGGTACAATAATTTAGAACTAGGTAATGATTCATTAACCAGTTAACACCTTTTTTTTTGTTATTAATTAAGCATTTAGCAAATTGTAACATGAAAATTTAATTAATCATTTTAATTAATCAACATTGATGTTGATATAAATTGACGAATTGTTATAAATTTTTGTTCAGGAAGAAAGGCTCCGTAGACAAAAGGAGGAAGATGAGTTGAGAAAGAAAAGGTTACTGGAAGAAGAAAGTAAGTTTTCTTGATTTAGTTGGGATGGATAGATAACATTCTATGGTGACGTAAGTGTTTTTCACCAAATTTTACCTCTATGTTGAAAAGTAATTGCTTTTACTTTTATTATTATTATTATTATTATTATTATTATTATTATTATTATTATTATTTGTTTCTCACTATTAGACCAAAAGCTCTCCAGTTGTGCTGTCAACTGACAACTTAATTCATCTGTATTTGGACATTTATATAATTGCCAGTTTGTTGGTGTTTTGCTTGAGGATATTATCAGTTTCACATGTATGCCATGTCTGGGTGCAATAAGCCTATAACAGTTATTAACATAATATAAAAGCACCATGATCCTCATAGTTGTGATAATTAGTTAATTTGTCGGGGGTCTTTATTCTTTAAACAGCAATGAAACATTGAATGTGTATTGTTTTGGTGTGTGGCTATAGCAAACCATACCTTATATGCTGCTTTAGACCTAGAACCTGCTTTGCCGCCACCCACAGACACTTCTGAGAACTCGCTTAGTTCTCATCAACAACCTACTAATAAACCCAAGCCTGGAAATACTAACATAATCGAGTGTGAACCTACTAACAATTCTATAGACTCTGATTCCTATAGCATGGATCAGAGCAGTGATCAGGAGCATGAAGTTAAGATGGAAGGATTGGTGGAGGAAACACTTATTACAGGAGAAGGTGATGTCTGTAGCTGTAGTCTTGTGTGCCATTGGTTTGTTGTGAGTTACTAATTTGTGACTATCAAAAATGTAGGTTCACAAATGGAAGGGCAAATGATAACTAGCCAGTGTATTTCACACTTGGCTTTTTTGTCAAGAATGTAATATTATGTATAATCATTATAAATATATATATTTACTTCTTCAGTTTGGCAATTTTTTTAGGCCATGTCCTCTCTACACCATGCCTCCTGGATTATCAATGACTATATGCATTCTTTCTCTCCCAATTAATAAATGCCCTTTTAAGTGTTAAGATTAGCTTACTATTAACCAAAACATGTATATTTCCTTTGAGTATGTCTTTCCTTTTTTCTCCTTATTTCTCTCCCATTGCAAAAATACTAATGTAGTGTCAAACACAAATGGTCCTCAAATGCTTTCAGGTTGCTGTGAATCTTAGGTTCATATATATATCTTATACTGTTTGTTGCATCACCCAAATCCTTTCCACAAGCTTGAACCCTGCTATGTGTTTTGATGAAACAATAGGTTACATGTCGATACGTCCCTGCACCGTTACTCCCCCGCACCGGTACATCCCCGCACCAATACTTTCCCACACCGATACTCCCCCACAATTACAGATATACTGAGCGGGAGTATGGGTGCTGGGGAGTATTGGTGCGGGGATGTACTGGTGCGGGGATCTATCAGTGTGGGGTCGTAGCGATGCGCATAATGTAAAAAATTACTAAGGGGGAGTATCAGTGTGGGGGAGTATCGACATGACCCCAAACAATACATTAAATGGATACTTTGTAACTAATTTTTAAACTTCATTTGTTTTCATGTTATTCTGTAGTAATATTATTTAGTGAACAGTTCTATTTCTTGACGTTTTTAGGACAAGAACAGGAGAGGAATAAGAAAGCTGAAGAAGAAGATGAAGAACTCAAAAGACGACAGGTCAGTTAGAGAGGATTATTGTGAAACATGTTTAATTTGCACTTGTTCTGGCAATTCCACCACAATCTTTCAAGAAAATATTGACAGCGCAGATTGGTAGTAATTTTAACTAGAGTTTTTTATATTTATAATTGTAAAGGAGGAAGAGGAGGAGGCTAGGAGATTGAGAGAACATGAAGAAAGGATGAGGTTGCAGCAGAAGGAGTCTCAAGATTCAGAATCTAAAGCCAAGGTAAACAAACCATATTTAATGCAAAAAGGTGAGCAGATACTTTAAAAGCAGAGGTAATGTAAACATTTAGAACTTTATTTGAAATACTGGAACCCCTGTATTTATAATGTTTGCATGGATTAAAGTGATGACAGTGAACTATGCCTTTTTGTCAGACAGTTCTTACACTCCTTTTTTATCATTATTAGGAAGCTAAACAACGTGAAAAAGAAGCAGAAGAAGAAATAAACAAAGCCAGACAGAAGAGAGAGAATGCAAAAGATGACAAGGCAAGAAAAGAAGCAGAGGAGTTGGAGAAAGAGGCACAGAGAAGGAAAGATGGTAGGAACTTACAAAATTGATTGTTTTAAGTATCCTATAGTTAATAAGTGAGGAAAGTTAAAAAGGAGATAAAAATGAAAAATACTGAGATGCTTATAACAGAAGCATTTTTTTCTTGTTTCAAACAATTTTGAGAAAATGAAATATCATGCATCAGGAGCATGCTTGTGAAAGTTTGGCAGTGAGAATGTATTAAATGTTTTAAGTGAAATGAGTGCAAATTTGTTTTTATAGTACAGCTAACACATTCATTGTGCACAGTTGACCTTTTCATATAGCTGTAGATATTCAACTAATGTTCAAGTCAAGCTGAGCCATTAAACAAGTTTTGAAAATTGCTCAATTTAGATAAAACTGTTATTTTAAAATTTTGACTTAGGATGATTGTTTAGATGTTATGATAAATTGTGTTTAACCACTTTCAGATGAAAGGAACAAAAGAATAAGGTTGACACTTAAGGCTGCCATCAGTTCAAGGGATCGCACCAAAATTGAACCAGCTGTTAAAGAATTTGAGAAGGCAAAACTCTCGGATGATGATGAAGATCTTCCTAAGGCTCGAAGAATTTTGGAGGAGTTGGATGCAAGAGATGGTAAGTGTATGCGAAGGCATATGATTGTTTTAAGTTTATATTTATGATATATTATTTATATAATGATGACTATAATCTTGAAAATTATTATGGGTCTTGCATTTTATATGGTTATCCTTTTAAAGCATAAGAAATGTGTCATGTTAAATTATAGGTATGAATCTACCTTGTGGACACTTTATTAAACATTGTCATTACTCACATATTTTTTAAATGGTTGCAGGTCTTAGAAATGCCATGGTAAAACGTAACCTAGAAGGACTGGAGAAAGCTATCAACAATGTCAAAAGGAAAGGCTTTGAGGTGGCACTGGCTCCAGAAATGGCAGAAGCAAATAAACTCCTTTTACAGCTACGTAGATTGGAGAGGATCCGTGCAGAAATCTTACAGCTGAAACAGTCCACAGTGGCAGAAATCAGAAGTTATTCCAGCCCTCCTACAGTTGTCCATACAGTCATGATAGGCACATTCCTCCTGCATGGTCATACAGAGAAAGAAACTAAGGTAGGCTGTTTGATTCATGTTTGGGATTTGGAAAACATTGTTTTTATTTCATCAGCAGCATTACTGTGAAAGATGAAAGAACATTTCCCATTATTTCAGAGACAGCACTCTGTTCAATCTATCTATCTATCTATCAAAACACACACGCACACACACACACACACACACACACACACACACACACACACACACTACATATACTTTTGTGTGATTATGCAACAGCATGACTTCTTTCTTGTGGTGTACAATAATCTTGGCAGGGTACATGATGACTGTATGTTTACCAAACAAATACAGTTGAGTCACATAATCAGAAATCATGGCTTTATCTCAATGTAAATAGAATGGCCTCAGTTAAAAGAATTGTCTTTTTGTAAGCAGGCTAAAAATGTGTAATAATGTCTTGCTATTTTTCTTTGTTAACAGTCTCTTCACTTATGTTATAGATAAAGAAGCTAGGATAACTTGATTTTACTGATGTCCACAAATTAACATCACAACTTAAATTGAATGATTGTTCCATGTTATGGAGGTTATGATTATTTCATGACAAGATTTTATTGCTAATGTGTGCGAAATATATTTACAAGTGGTATTAGGAATTAAAAACATAATTCAGGTTGTAATTTGAAAGTGAAAATAGTCAGTTGATATGTATTGATGTTGCCAGCCAGACTCATGCCATTGACGTACTGCTGATTTGACATCTGTCCATGTGAATTAANACACACACACACACACACACACACACACACACACACACACACACACACACACACACACACACACACACACACACACACACACACACACACACACACACACACACACACACACACACACACACACACACACACACACACACACACACACACACACACTACATATACTTTTGTGTGATTATGCAACAGCATGACTTTTTTCTTGTGGTGTACAATAATCTTGGCAGGGTACATGATGACTGTATGTTTACCAAACAAATACAGTTGAGTCACATAATCAGAAATGATGGCTTTATCTCAATGTAAATAGAATGGCCTCACTTAAAAGAATTGTCTTTTTGTAAGCAGGCTAAAAATGTGTAATAATGTCTTGCTATTTTTCTTTGTTAACAGTCTCTTCACTTATGTTATAGATAAAGAAGCTAGGATAACTTGATTTTACTGATGTCCACAAATTAACATCACAACTTAAATTGAATGATTGTTCCATGTTATGGAGGTTATGATTATTTCATGACAAGATTTTATTGCTAATGTGTGCGAAATATATTTACAAGTGGTATTAGGAATTAAAAACATAATTCAGGTTGTAATTTGAAAGTGAAAATAGTTGATATGTATTGATGTTGCCAGCCAGACTCATGCCATTGACGTACTGCTGGTTTGACATCTGTCCATGTGAATTAATGTACATGTTCAAATAGAGTTTCAAGTACAGTGCTTACCACTAACCTAGTGTCAGGAAGTACTTGATTGACATGGAATAAAAAATAGTGCGATATCTAACACAGCTGAATCACCATCCCTTACTTATCTTTTAAATGATATTTGTAGTGCAACCATAGGAGCTGTTCTTATATTTTGTACATGTAAACATGTTTTCTCTGTATTTGATAATAAGTTTTTCTATTTCTCTTCTGGTCATGTGGTTAACTGTTGTTTTTTCATGCCATGCTTAATCCACATCCACTCTTTTCTTAAGTATGTCTCCTGCCAATGTTATTAGACTTGTTTGAAATTAAATTCTAAATTTGTTTATATTTGCTGTTGCTTTGTCATGGCTACGTATAATGTAATAAACTTGGTTAAGTAGACAGAAATTGAGGACAGAAGGAAAAAGCTATAGTAAGCTGTGTGTGTGTGTAGTATGAGCAAGTTCAAACTTCAGTGCCCCTTTTTAGTGCATATGAATTGAATAAAAATTTAGCATATAAAGAACGTTTTGCTTTGACAGCAGCTTGACACATTAAATAACTGGGTCCAACAAAGAGAAAAATTTACACATTTTGTACTCTGATATTTTAAGGAATTCAAGAATAACAGTCAAGTTAAACCTTGAGTGGGTATAGAAACACCCCCCCCCCCCAAACTGGCAGACCATATTAAACATGCTGGCAGCTGGAATTACTGAATAACACAGCTTACAAGTAGTTTAATATATAGTTTGAAAGGAATGTTTTATTTTAATGCCAGGTTTATTTATAAGAAATGTCCAAAAAAAAGAAGCTAAACGTATTTCAAGTAATGTTATTTGAAGTCATGATGAGGACTTAGCATTGCAACTCAGACAACACGTGCTACACATCATTCAGTACTTGTGAATAACAGTTCAACATTATGGCAGGCATCACTACTTTTTAAAATTATATTACATCTATCTTAATATTTACAGATCTGGAAAAATGTTCAAGCTCTGGTTGGAAAGACGGGAAAAGATGGTCTTAAGCGCCGTTGTCTGGAGTATGATCCTGACAAGTTGGCCAACAATATGCAGATTGCCAAGAGGGCCAAGGAGCTGATGAAGCAACATGAGCTGGATGAAGTTAGGGATGTGTCTGCAGGGGCTGCAACTTTTTATGTATGGGTAAGAAAAAATACATAATTGGCGATGTGATGCGAGGAGATAGAGAAGTGAGAGAGACATAGAGCTCCATTCTGGACAGCACATGTCCAGAACTGGGCAAGGTTCATGAATATTTGCCTTCTTTTTTTTTTATTGATGTAAGCTGTCTCCTTATCTTGGAAGGTTTACATGTAAAACTCTGTGGCATTGAGAGTGCTTGGACTGTGTAGGGGCAGAGTTACAAGGTTCTGGAATTTGTAGATTTGACACACTGCAGACCAGGAAAGGCCTTGTAGGTAAAAAAAAGGGATACACTTTCACTAAAAATCCATCTAAAACCATACAAAATGTTTGCAGTAGTCTAATAGACATTGAATATGATTAAAATGGATAGAATTTTATGTTTTGCTCTGTGGTTTTCATTATGGTTTTAAAAGATTCTTTTGAACCATGAAAAAAGGTTCTTATTTTTTCTTGGAGCTGAAATTATATCAATAATTTACATTCTAAACAGTTGAAGAGATATTTAGTTGTAAAAACATTTGTGCAGGTTTGCATAGGGTCATGATCAGTGAGCAAGATACTAGAACAAAAGTCCTCAGTTACGTTTTTTATAGCCTGGATTGGGGTGAAAATGGTAACCCCTTGGTTGCACAGCAATGTTACTATATTTACATTGTTTTATTTAAGTCCCTAGACGTAGTAAATCTAGCAGGAATTACATAAGAGGGGTGGATTCATTTGGAAATTGAAGATTTTGTTTATTCTTTTCTAATGTACAAAAAGCCCCGCATCCACTTTTAAAGGGCCTTTTTATCACATTTAGATATGTTTGACAGCCCATTATCAGGTATTCTATGACAAAAAAGTAAGAAATATCCTCGTATGTAATTACTTCAGTCAACAGAGTAAAGTTCTTTTTTTTTTCCGGGAGGTTATTCGACTCACTGAAATGTAAACAAACATTGAAATTCTTAAAACTGTCCTAGCTAATAATTTTGTGTCAAGTGTTTTGGTATTAAACCATTTGGTGCTTGTGTAAGTAAAAGAGTACCGTTACTAATGACCCTCATACTTTACTATTGAACTCATGTACACAGTCAAACAGTAAGCTATCATTTGATGCCAATTGCTAGACTGTCCATACACATAACACACTATTACTTACACTAGTAGAAAGACTATGTTATCATAGCAAGGTATCTGTTACAACTCAGTTCCTTTTTACTATATTTGTAATATATACATGTATAAACACACATACACACACACTGCTAATAGCTACTGCTGTCACAATGTGAGTGTGAACTCTGATAAACTTTTTTGCAATGACACCTGGAACAATACCTAGTCAAAAGCGGCATGGCCATGACTTTAGTTTGATGAACAAGAATAGTATATAATTCAGATTCAGTAGACCAAAATGTCTGGTATTATGTAAGAAAAGAGACTATCCCCTTTGGGCTGTCTGATTGTAAGCTCACCATGAGTGTCAGTTAAGATTTGGATTCCCTTCTTTTCCTTTTTCAGTTCAAACTTTAAAAACATGTTTGCCCTAGCTATATTATGGGTTGTTTTAGTTGTATATTAATGTACATTTGACACCAAGATTTTTTATAATCTTAATAAAATCATTATGTTAAATTATCTCAGAGGCTACATTACATGTAGAATTAAATTGGAAGTAATAGATCAGTAAGTTTTTAGGCTCACACTTACATCTTAGCAAAATTAATCTTTTTCCACCTTCTATGGTAAGTGTGTTGTATACTAACTTCATCTAAGTGATTCCTGTTGAGATTGATAGTGGGAACTAAATGATAGAAATAACTTAAATGAAGATTTTTAAATTTTATATAAATAATTAAAAAGGTTTCTTTAAATGTGTAATTTATATCAGTACATTGTATTGCCCTCTGACTTTAAAATGCCACATTGTGATCAGTGGTGGCAGCTGTGGATCCCTGCAGTGGGTGTGGCTAGAGAATGGAAGTATCCACTGGAATGAACATCAGGGGGTTAACCTTCATGCTTGAACTTTCTATTTGATCACTTAAAGAAGCTTGGGTTTCTCTTCATTTCCAGTACTGGCTCCTCTGTAGTTTGTTTGCACTCTTATACATAGCTGAAGATCTATTTTTAAATTGGCACATTTTTGCTCCGATTTATCTAGTCAGGAAGATATGAGAGATTTCCCCCTCCCCCTCATCTGTCTAACTCATAAGATGTTGCTGTGGAAAATATGACTCAGCTTATGATGAACCACTGTTCCATTTTTTGCCTTTTTTGTGTATTTGTGGTTAACCACAAATGGGACTCTTAGACATTCCGTACAAATTGAAGCAATCAGATTTAATTTCATCAAGATCTTATTTCAGTCATTTTGAACCTCCTTTACAAACTGAGCTGAAAACCTGCCTTCTGACTCTCCTGATGGCTAGCTAGGGGATTTAGAAAGGCTTAGAAATGCATACAGCAAATTCTGAGAGATACTGGTTAGATTAAAGGCAGGTGAAATGGAATGTGCCCACAGCTTTTTTGTAACACTCTAATATCGTATTATCTGATTAAAGATTTTCAATTGAAAGAGGTTGTTATCCATAGTGTTCAGAGACCAAAGCTTGACAAAATTCTTTGGTATTATCCACATTGCTCTAGTAGTAAGAGGTGCATCTGCAACCTTTTGTGTTAATCATTTCCTTCAGTTGCATAGTTATTTTCTAGAATATGCTGTTATCAGTAACCTGGGCAATAGATTTTTCTCATGTCACAAATCTTATTAGAATTTCCCAAATTGGACCAGACTTTTCTGCAACATGTTGCTCGTGCAAAATCTCCACAGATTAGAAAAAAAAAGTTATTGCATCAGTATACTTTTTCATCATACCTTCATCATACTGGCAGATTTTAGAGCAATTTTCCGCATTTTTCAGCATATTGGACCTTTGTGATTAAAAAAAAAAAAACATTTTTACAAGGAGCCCATTATAGAGATGAGGAATAAAGGGTACCGGAGGAGACGAGAATCAGTTAAAGTTGTGCCGGAAGTGTGATGTCATGTGACGTAAAGTGGTGTTAGAAGCGAAGCTGAGTGATCATTTTAAGCTGGAGGTGAACGGGAGAGAAGACATGTAGTCAGAGGAAAAAGCAGTTTTCCAAACAACTTGGTAAGATAACATTTTTTCTTAATGCATTTTAGGCAGAGAATATTGTACTTAAAATGACCACTCAGCTTCACTTCTAACACCACTACATGTCACTTCTGGGCACAATCAGTCTCCTCCAGTACCCTTTATTCAAAGGAATAAAACTTACAGTGACCATGGCTACAAGAGTGGTAAACAACTTACTTTTTGACTGACTTGTTACCTGAATAGTGATCAGAATGCTTTATTAATGATTGCCAGGTGAAGATAAGCAAATTGCATGTCAGTAATTATAAGAAAAATATTTTATGTACACATTTCCAACTGACTGGACCATAAATTTAAAAGTATATTTTAAGTAGAAAAACAATTATTGACCGGGTAGCATAAATCTCTTTATTGTTGTCGGTAGGTTATTACTGTAATGTAACTGACAAGCACAACCTCTGTTTATAGAATTTAATGTATAAATACATACATATCAGGTATATATCTATAGCAGGTACCATCGCTGGCAAAATACAGAAATGCACCATCCTTTTTAAATACTACAGAGAAAAAAAATTGAGCACAAAAGGAAAACATATTGCCCAATATCTTTATACAAAAGACTATATCTTTGATTCACTTTATATAAGGTGTCAGGTGTACAGGGTATTCCTACAGTGGCTTAGAATTAAATTACATCCAATCAGATAGGAGGCCATTTGTCCTCTTTCTGTTTTTTCCAAAAGAAAATGCAAGAAAGAGCAACACAGTCTTCTCTCAGTCAAAAAAAAAAATAATAATAATATAGAATTCCTGTGTGTGCTTAAATATTTGTGGTTCTGTGAGCAAAACAATTTTATTGATTTGCTTGAGTAACTAGACCTTCTTGGTTGAATGTAAACATCACTGCTGATCATGGACTAAACAGCTGATCGCAGGAGTTAGTCTGGGTTAGTTTACTTCAGGCAGGGGAGTGGGACAGGGCTCAAGTGTGAACAATCAAATGCTGCAGTTGATTGAACATATTGAGATTGAGCTCATTTTCACATTGTTTTTAGTGCATGCTCACACATCTATACAGAACCAGAAAATCAATCTCTAGGGCAACTACTACAGGATAATATACGTGTATGTTTTTTCGCTTTTGACCAGTCATAGATTATCATGACTTCACAATCAGTTATTCTCTTTTTGTCCTGAAGAGTTGTTTTCAGGGTCTTCCGGTTGGGTTAGTTTTGGTAGATTTGTTGCCTAGGTATGAGAACATCCAACAGAACCATGGTTTTCTAACTTTCAAACCAAAACCCAATTCCCAGATTATTTTTTATTACTTTCTTTTTTTACACATTTGCTTTAAAAATGTCAGTAAGATGATGTTATTTTTGAAATCTTTAAAAACCAAATAACAAAAGGGAATGATACGGCTCTGTCACTGCAGTTATGTAATGGTATCATCATGAGCTGGTAAGTACCCACTTGAGACACTGTTGGATGTGGCACCTTGATAAACTAAGAGTGCTTTTTGTTTGGTTAGATTTGTTTATCGTCTCCAGGTATTACTCATGGACTAGATTGACATATGGTCAGTTTGACTGATAGGTTGTGTGTATAGTGTATATGTGTGATTGGCACCTGGCATAGGTTGTATTATACTAAAGAATTGTAGTGTTGGTCAATTTAAATATGATGTTGAAATGTCAGGATCATGTTTCTGCCAAGCATACTTTCATAGATGTACAGCTCTTGGGGATAAGTGAAATCTGATCTTTTTGACAGTACTGGTATTTTTCTTTTCCACTAGTAACAAATTGAAATAAAAATTGTTTTTGTCTAATATGATATTAATTATAATAAATGCTGAAAATATCTCAAATGAAAATCCAAATCTTTATACCAATATAGGGAAATAAAGTGAAGATTTCAAACTTCAAACTATGAGTAATTTATTTGATCAAATTGTTTTTTGTTTTTTTTTATGTGAATATAAACCCAGGAAAATGAAATTAATTTAGAAGAAAACCATATTAGTATCAAACTTCATATCTAATTTAGCTGTATTTAGGAAATATTGATGAAAATTTTAAAGCCCATTTCAACCATATTTTATTCAGGGTTTGAGCATGATAGAGGAGGCAGAGGCCCGCATCGAAGCCAGAAAGTATGAGGCGGAGAATCCAGCCCCAGAACCTAGCAGTGGGTCCCGTGGAGCGAGTCCTACAGGGGCTGGAGGTCGCAGCAAGTCCAAGTCTCCTGCAAGAAAAGAATTATCACTTAAAACCTCTGTTATGCATGGCAAAATTAAGGTTGTTATGTGACAAAATTGCATGAGTTGATTGTGAAATGGCTCTTGGATGTAATTTTTATTATTTTCCTTTTGACCAGATTTATATTAAATTTTAATAATTGAGAATGACAGGTTTTAGTCTGGTTTTGGTGAGGTAGATTTTATTATCTAATTGGATTATATTACCTCCACCTAGGAGGTTTTGTTTTTGCCTTTGTTTGTTAAAGGTATTCTTTGCATGTTTGTCCCAAGGTCACATTTTCTAAGTCTGCATAGCTACTTTTCTTTCTGAATCAATGATTCAAGAGAAGGAGAAATTGCTCATTTTTTAAAGAAAATTTGATTTGGCAGGATAATCCTGGATAGGATACCCTGAACAGCCAACCCAAAAAGTTATGGATGGATTTTGATAAATTTTCAGGATAGTTCAGAATTCTGCTGATTGGGATTCACTAATTAAAGGATTTATAATCATGAGAATTGAGCTGCCTCGATAGAGGTTTGCACTTTCTCAGTGCTTTTGTAGTTATTTTTGTCTATTCATTTTTTAAAATTAAATTCAGCAGTTTCTGTTGTTATATTAAGTAGTGAGTATAATGATTTATCATAGATATTACAATATTGTCATATAAATAATTGGACATTCATTATTGTTTTAGTGAAAAAGTGTGAGGGATGCTTACAATACAAACACAGCACCTCAGTCCCTATAGTATCTCTGTATTCCATACTGTAAACTGACAATTTGTTATCTAAGTATGGCAGACTGTTCTGAAAAAAACTTAAATCAACCACATTGTCCAAAGATATTACATACAATGTAGTTCTTCCATTTGAAAGAATTCTCATTAGAGAGACACATTTTCAAGAAAAGGCTATTTGTTCATAAGCCAGCGACTCTCCAAAGAGGTCGTTATGTTCCTTTCACTGCATTTATCTGCGAACTCTATTAGTGCTATTGAGAATGTCTGTATGTTTTACCTCCCCCAAAACGGCTACCTAGCTGCTGTGGGGCCAATATTCAGTACTGTCTGGACCCCCGTTAAGTTAATAGTGAATCCGAGTGAAAGTGTGTGAGATTGAATAAAAATTACAGTTAATTATTGAAAGATAAGGTCAGGGAAAGTAAGTTCATGGGAGTCCTCCTCAGTGGTAGCATTGCAATACGAGTGGGGTAGGTGGGAGGGAGAATACCTTCTACGGAAAATAAACCGACAAGACAGGCAAACTAGGCAAATAGGTTACCGTTCTCATTCTCTTCTTCCTAATATGTGAACGACCTGTTAATATTAGGGCTACTGTGAAGATTCGGATTTCGTCTTGTCTGGGCCTTTGAAGGTGCATTTTAGAATTGGTAATTTTCAAATGGGACCATATCGAAAAATCAACCGGTAACCGCCAGTGTCACAGGATAAAAATAACCCCCAGACAGACATTGCAAAGATGATCGACAGTTTTTTAATAATTTACACACATTGGAAACGATGTTGATGACACATTAGCTTGTGAGGTTTGTCACTTTTTAAGTATTGTCGAGAAGGGTATGTCAATTATCGAACAATGCTAGTGGATGTTTGAGTTAAATATCGGCTTCTGGAAATTGGGTTTGCGTGTAGGAAAGTACTATGGGGAATATGTGAGTAAAATGTTGGTTTTGGAGATTGGATGAGTACATTTGATGGGTGACTGCATATCACCTTGCTATTGATCTCTCACTGTGAGTCGTTAACCAAAAAAAAAAAAAAAAAGATTGTATTACGCATCAAAATGGTTCGAGAATGATTCAGATTTACTTGTGGCGATTTAAAACAAAGAAGCTTTATTCATTAATTATTCCACGTTGGAAATCCGTCCAAAAGTACAATCGACCAACCATAAACTAAAGAAAGTGCCAGTGCATTTTGTTTTTATGTTGCTAACATGAACATTTTGAAGGAGGTATTAATCACATATCCATTCGGGTGAGGAGCATCGTTGTTTTAGCTGCTGGAAGTACTAGCTCAATTTCATCACACTGTTAGAGATGAGAGTTTTTCAGGACACGAATGTCGCAATTTTATTTTGATTTTTATTTGGGCTATTGTCATTTGACAACTTTTCCCGCCAACATGTTATCGTTGTGAAATTGTTCTTATAAGGAGTGGCAGGATAAATTTAGAAAAGTTAAGATTGTCCTTTTTGCAACTGTATACTTTAATTTTGTGCTAATGCTTGTTCACATCAGAAAGGTATTTATCTGCCGTTTAGGACTGTACGGTAAATATTTGTTTTTCCTAACTGAATAAACACCGAGATACTTAATTACGGAGGTATATTCTCTATCTGATGATGGCATTTTGAGCAATGTTTGAAAGCGGTCAAATTCTTTGGTTACTTAAATGATTGACCGGTTTTGTTACAGCATATCCCAGGTGTTACGGGGATCAGTCCTGTTGACTTAGTCAAAGATCATCAGCAATTGACTAAGTGACTTTCTTGCAATGATAAATATGACCTGCATAGAAAGTGGACAGAATAAATAGTTTTGCGGTTAGCTTACAATTTGGGCACACGTGGACTGAGTAAATATCATTTACGTCATGGCAGGCCCATGACTTCATACCTTCTAACTATACCGAATGGTATATATAATAAATCTTTTGATTGACTTTATTTACCTGCAAAGTGTTGTTGTTATTTTGTTGTTATGATTGTCAACATCTCTGATTGCCGACTTTATGACTTGCCTCAGGAAAAAGTAACGGTCATTGTCCACCCTTCCGACGATCCACTGCCTGGAGACCAGCTGAAGTCGGCCTGACCACTGCTTCGATGACTTATAATGTTGTTCTTAAAGGGATGTATTGTATGAAAGTGGCCACCCGATTTCAAGGCCAGGAATTGATGCCCTGGGTACCTAGTCGTAACAGGCATACATATATGTTCTTACCTGCTGTACACACCGGCCTTTTTATATTCCCTAACTTAAATAATAATAGCTTGAAGGTGATTTTAATCTAGTTAGTTTCTATGTCATATTTTGCATACTCGAAGGCTGCTTCTTTTTATCCTCGGCAGAACACATTAAAGTGATACAAAAAACAATCCAGGGGTTTGCGTCGCGCACCTTTGTGCGTTTGACCTGATTTATTAAGTAATATTTACAGACGCAGTTCCCTATTGTCGCGTGGTATTGTGAATTAGAAGGGTGAGTTGCTTAAGTTGAAAGAATAGTGTTTTACTCCCCAAAAAATCATTTTTGACAAATTACAATCATCCCCCACCCTCCAAAAATTAGTTGTAGTCTGCAACTGCTACGTTTAAAGTAACAAGAAGAAGACTTGAAAAGTTGGAAACCACTATTTGACACGGGGTTCAAGTGGCAGACCGCTTGGCGCGAAAAAAACGCAGACGCTCCAGGTATTTTTGCGCAGACTGACTAAATACCACATACACCGTATACAGAAGGCCCGGCTGGTTACATCTGTCAATTCCAATGTCGATTTCGCACGTTGAACAGCACGTGCTTATTCAAAGTGTCAAGTTTATTTCCAAGGCCCCTGACATTCGCAGTAAGAGAAAGAAGGTCACATTAGAATAGCGCAAGTGTACAAAGTGATTCTAATTTACATAATTTCCCAGTCAAACTTGCACTGTTTGATTTCAATGATTTTTCCTTTTTTTATGTTTCTCCTTTTCGTTCGACATAAAATAGACTATTATCAAATTAATTAAGAAATGATTTAAAGTACATTTTGCAAAGCAAACAAGTTTCATGCTGCATCGCACTTCATTTTTCCATTACTTAAAAAGCCTTTGTTGATATTTTTATGACATTTTTAGTCTCTTGCGTCCTTTTTTTCTATTTCTTTTAAAGGTATTTAATATGTATATCTCAATTACCTGTTACATCCTGTTGACATTATGAAAACACAATATCTTCTCAAAAATCGTATTCAGGTATTTGCGCGAGAAAGGAAAATGACCGGATTAAATGTAATTGACTTGGTAAAAAAGAAAAGGTGGGTACGGAATACCGGTGCTAAATACTTAAAGAAAAACGGATTTTGATCGCGCTTTTGATACCAAAGCCTTTAAACTATCAACTTCAATCACTTTATTTTTAACACAGAGTAAATGCAAACGTTTTCCACTGTCCGTTACTTAAGTTACATAGTTCTGATAGAGATTAATTACTATCTTTCCTTATTTGAAGCATTTGAAGAGGTTTTAACATAACAAACTAAATCGCCTATATGTCTTTAAGTCACGTAAAAAGGCAAATGCAGTAGTTGACTGGATAAGAGGGAACCAGTTAACTCTAGAAAACTGCCCTTCTTCAGGAAAATCCGTCTTTCTATTATTTTTCTCGAAATCCAACTAAGGGCCTTTTAACATTTTTTTCTGTGGTATTTATTTAAAATACCGTTCTTGATTTTGACATAGCAATTTTCAGAAAGCTCTTTGTCGGCAAATGAGGTGACTTTATGATCTCCTGCCTAACTCCCCACCCCCGTCCATACTCACACACGTCTGTTATGTTCCAAACCACTTTCTAATATATTATTATCATAACAATTTTATAATTAAAAGTGCCTTTTGATTTTGCTTTTAATGGGGGAGCTGTTTGCCAGATTATCCAGGGTCCCAGCTCCGCCCCTCACTCCAGAAATTTCATTTTGTTTTAGAATTATAGAGCAAGACAAGATTTACGTTAACTGATACCCTGGTGACATTTGACATAGGTTCGGGCCTTCTTTTGTGTAGCATTGCTTTAAAGTATCAAGAGGAACGACCAACTCTTAACTCTTTGATCTAACTCCCAAGTGTGTCGTTTAAAGATGCCACCGTTTCCTAGTTATTTAATCTAATAAAGAGTTAATTTTAAGCATCACTGGACAGAAGGTCACAATGGTCAATCCAGGGACCTTTTGAGACTGGACATCTGCGGTTGGGGTCTGTTGACCAAACGTTTATTAAAATATCTACAACACAAGTCAATTTTTGGATCAGTTTATTTAAAGGTGAAAATTAAGTATATTCTCAAGAGCTTAACCCCCAACATTTCCCGCATCTGTTGAAGACGGCCCCTGGATTTTTCCCTTGTTACGAGTAAGCCAGAACTTTTATTCCTTGCAATTATTGGAGATATGAAGTAGTCTTTTCTTTTGATATACAGCCGCGTAATGCATTTAAATCACAATCTTTAAGTAATTTCAAATCAAATAACAAAGCAATTTGTATCTGTTTTACATTTTTAATTAGTTACACTTGAATTTATTTACAATTATACATAACGCATGGAATGCAACATTTCCTCAAATAACTTTGTTGTTGGCAGTGATTATAGCCGACATCGGCACAAAGATGACCAATAAATGAACACATTGAATACACTAGTCCATTGAACAATCTACTCATCACTTTGAAAAGTCCAATGCTTTGCTGAACTTCTCGTAGCGCTTTCATTAAATAGTTAACGGCTGTGCTGTTATATGAGATTCAGAACAACCTCATAGTTGACTATAGATACAGCTTACACTCGGATATATCTTATAGACGTTACTAGACGATAACTTATTATAGTGTAGGACACTAATTTGAAACCTATTATCCGTTGAATTGTTCAACATTGTTACATAGCAAATATCAAAACATCCCTATCACGCCCTATTTTGCATTGCCTCGTCGTGCACCGTAAGTCAAAGATTCCTGTCACTTGGTCTTTGTATCACAATCTAAATGTTATTCTTTACATTACATAAATATTTCCATATTACTAGCACCCGGGACCTAATAAAGCACCGTGCAAAACGGAGATCCAGCTATTTTTTTACTGTCTTACGTTCTTGTATTTGTGAAGTAGCGGTCTGCTATTGTTTAACGTCCGTTGGAGCGCACTCGACATGAATACACCATGTAGAAACCACATTGGCTGTGATAATCTTATCAATATACTGATATGAGTAAAGTCATAAGGAAATCACATTTGGCATAGTTGATCTTTTCAGTTCTAAAGAATATGAAAAGTATGACCAAAAGCGGGATGATGCTGAAGTAAAGGGGGGAATAATAACTGTTACACTCTGCACCGCTTGGGAGAGGATCTAGGGGTAACATAAAGAGCCTTTTAACACTAAGTGGTTTGTTCAAAGCGTCGCCTGTTCGCCTACATCATTTACAATGAGCAGACATGTGTCTTAATATGTAGAGTCATCCAGAGAAAAATTGCCCATCTCAAATCCATTGGTTCTAATGTGTCTGCATCGATTTCTATCAGCAAACAGCATATGCCGATGAAAATCAGAATGGAGCAAAGTCCCTTGGATACAGGGGAACACAAATTATCTGAACAATAAAACTATACATCGGGATACTTGCATATCACGTTAAGTGATCCCATGACGTCAGAGTCGAAATGTGATGGTCGTGTACCATTAAATCGGGTCGTGCGTTGACCTGTCGTTGGAAAGTGTCCTGTCGAGGATCTTACAGGAAAGACTTTTGGGCAAAAATAAATGCCTGTTCCACGTTTTCTACCACGTTTTCTCTTTCGCAAACAACTATGTTGCTGCAAACACTAAAATCAATATTTGTTTTTAAAATAAACACAATCCAGAGTGTTAAATCTTAAATGCAAATGGTATGGGAGAGGACAGAGATCAGTTATTCAAAAAGAGTTAAATATAAACTACAGTGATTGGAAGGCATGTACATTCCTTGAAACCAAACTCACATTGCGCTTTGACTCTGAACTGAGACGCTGATGCATCTGTTCTAAGAAAGAATGACGACAAGCTGAGATCTTTGAAATAATACGTCTTTTACAAATCATGTCTGTAAAATAATGGGTGATGTTTCATTTTGGCATGCTCGTGAAATACAAGGTCACTGGCTAAAATAAGACATCCTGTAATACGCTTAATCTTGATTATTTTCCTCTTTACATACTCCAGGACCATTTTTAATCACCCTACATCTTCATTACCAGAATAGATAATGTCACGCTAGGAGATACGACATTAACCGGCTATATAACAATTGAAACGTAATACAAACCGTTAAAAATAAGCTAACTTAACGTAAAAATGAAAGACTTGATGAAATAAATGCTACTAACGACATGAATGAAAAAAGATGATGAGATCTAAAATTCTTTAAGTACACGTCTTTAAGTGCTGCAGTTTAAGGAGCCGCTACGTTACGAAAACTCACCGGGAAAAGTAAGAGGCTCGATTCTTAGGATTACGTCAAAACAAAAACAGATAACGAAGCATGTGTGTGTGTGTGTGTGTGTGTGTGTGTCTGCGTGCGTGTGTGTCTGCAAGTGTTCTCTTACAAATGGGACACGTAGGTGGCTCTTAGACTGCAGTTTATAAAGACCAAAGTATGATGGCAAATAAATATTGGTTTATATGACCTAAAAGAATAACTGCTGTACAGAAAGTCTTCAATTTCAAGTAAGATAGCCTGGGTTTTAGAAACCCTGTTGTTTTACTCCTAATCTTAGATTTTTTCATCATACCAATAACTGCGATTTAAATGATGAGCAAGTAAGGATATTACTTTCAAGAACTCTGAAACTGGCTGTGAATAGCCGTCTCACGTTATCACCCTGTTTCAGTTACATACACTCAATTTCATACACTCATAAAGTAGGTTTTGTCCAAAGAGGTACTCAGTGACTACTTGTGAACTATCTTCTTTGAAAGAGTGCCAGGGGGATGAGGAAATTCCTACTGTTGAGGCAGTTAGTATTTCATCCCAGTTCCAAGGAATAAAGCGCCTCCTGCGACGTTTTCTTCTTGTTTAGGCTGATGAAGTACACTACACTTGGCACACAAATACAGAGATCAGTTGAAAACATGAATAAGCATTATGGCATCACAAAGATCAGGAACATGCGCAAGACTCTACCACCATGTCGGGCATGTTTTGCTTGTACATCCTCCCATCATTATCGTAGTATAGTAAAGAGATGTGGGACATTTTCTTCGGGTTGCAGCATGGAGTTAGCTCTTCCCGTTTTGCCACATCGCGTTCCAGCAGAGCCGCGGTCTGTATCACCGTGGTGTGATGGCTTCTCGGCAGTGTGCTACCTGGAAATACCAAGAACTGATCCAATTGATGGGCACATCACCGCGAACTACATGCAGTGCTTGTTCAACGATTAACGAAACATGTTGAAAAAGGGCCGAGAATTACTAGCAAACATAGTAAATAATCAAACGAACACATTTTCAAGTACAGTACTTAGAATAAGATATTTTAACATCGACGATAAGCTGTAGTCATTACCGATATCTCTTCTTTTATCTTTAAATAGCTCCCCGAAGAATAACCACGTAAGATAAAACGTTCATTTCTCAAAAAGTTGCAATTACCGACAATCGTTTCTAGGGAAAAACTCACCTTCGCATGAACCTTTGCAGTAATTGGCGTAGTACCCACTTGGTTGTAGTATCCAGTCTGTCCAACCTATGGCCTCGAAAGAGACGTAGAAGGTCTGTTTGCAGCACTCTGCAGTGTTTCCATCACAAACAGTATTTCTCTTTTGTCGATGACGATTCTTTGATTGTCCACTTTTTATGACAAGGAATGGCCGAAGGTCGCCCTCGGTTTCTACGGGAACACTGTCAAAAATACCTCCATCCCCTTTGCATGCTTTGCATGAAATTTTAATTCCACGCTTGTTATTTGGGTTGGCAAGCCAGTTCTTTGCCAGGTGTTTAACATGAAACTCAAACCAACCGTGACCAGAACCTATGTCAGCCATTGCAACTCGTCTTGACCTTACTCCGAGGTGATGCCCGGACTGGAAGGTTTCAGAAAGCATCAGCGTCGCATTGCGATGTCTTGGGGACGCTTTCTTATACACCCACAGGTGAGCAGACGATATTTCGTCTGGATCTATCGTTGCTTTCAAATTAAACCGGAAGCAAGCAGATGGTTTACTTCCACGACAGTTTGTCGTATCTAAAAAAGATGAATTATAAAACATTATGTTCTCTAAAGTGCATTGATTCATGCTGTAAGAGAGGATGGCAAATTAGCTGGAAATAAGAAGTAATGTTGTACTCATTTTATAATTCTATGAGCGAAGTTACAACAAAATATCTTTGTTTTATAGTGAATGTACACCAAGAACGTTTGCGGTACAAACATATACAGGCAAGTTTACATTATCACCATTACTTATATGGCATATCGCAGTCTTCGGTGTTTAAAAAAGTAATGCTTTTTGTCATTAGGCTGTGAAAAATCTGACAAAAGCTGTAAAAAATACAACAAAGATGTCACCAAGATGTCAAAAACCTTTGCATGTATTTATAACTGACAATTCTATTAATGCTACCTTCTTGTCAAGCGGGCACTATTAATATGGCAGCCTTACTGCCGCACACACACACATAGACCCCATTTCCAGAGATTAGATCGATCTACTTTAGATCGACCTAACTCCCTGGGGGTTCACGCTAAATAGCTGTCAGCCGAGCGGACACGAAAGTTAATTACCCCCTTACAGCTTGTAGTAGGCGGGACGGACATTTAAGCCGGATTTTCTGACAGTAATCTAGTGAGACTCCCCGCGGAGATAGATCGATCTAAAAGCTCTGGGAATACAGCCATACACACACACTGCACCTTAACGACGTTTCCTTGTGTACGTGACTAAAGATGCAAAAAAGTGATGATCACAGATGGGAAACAACGGGAGGATATCCCTTTCCTTTCATACAAACACAAAATCACCCCTCTGCCCCAAAAAACTTATTAGAGAAGTATGGCACAATTGCACGGGTGTATGTCGATGGACTTAAAATTAATGTTTTAGAATTGTTTTCGTGATGTATAATTTTGCTTGTGTTGTTGGTTTTATGAAGCTCAATATTTTCCATCTTAAATAACCCCCAGGCAAGCCAACCTGCTCCTAAAGTTTGTTTCAATTGATCAAAAGAACAGACGGTTCGCAGTTTCCTTTGACCTTCTGTTTGTAAAAACATGCCTTGGAGAAGAACAGACATTTCGAGTTCAAGTACAACATGCTGTTTCAGACAATATCGATGTAATTTTGTGGTTAGGAGTATATACTGTCTGCGTGTGATAAGATAGCCAACGCGAGGGTGGATTACGCTAGGTTGTTTCAGCACAAGAACTCAGACGACTTGATTGGCTACATGTATTTAGGTCACTGCACCGAAGTTTTCTAGGATAAATGTCATTTTGCGTCTGAAACAATCTGGGACTTTTTTTCGTTTTTCTTATTCTTTCTGTCCTGGTGTTAATATTCGAGAAAACCCACTTCAGTAGCTAAAATTAATCAAAACCTGTTGATACTTAAAAGCTACAATGGACTTTCATTGTTGAATTAATAACCTTTTGTATCTGGAATAACCTTCAGACAAATTTCTTTAAATCTCGATAATAACATTAGAAAGTTAGAGCACAGGAAATCATATTCATTTGAAACAATTGGAGAAGACATGATCCGATATGATAAATCTACTATCGGTCTATGGCAATTAATTATCATTAACATTATCACTTGAACGACTGATGCACTGTTGTCATAATGTCTCAGACGAGAGCAAAATATTTTATTTCAAAGTTCACAAAGTCGTCTGCCTATTTGATTATTTATTAGTCTATTTACAAATTAATGTGTTTTCTTTATCCGTTTCTTTATTTAATTCATCCTAACTCACGCACATATAAGACAGTGAGCGGTTTTCATTATTTTGATCAAATAAATTACCAAAACATTGGTTACGTCTTTATTCAGATATCAAGTTATTCATTTTAAGATTGGAAGCAGAGTTGCATAAACGACATACATATTTTTCATTGTACTCTGTCGTCTAGTGGTAAACTGCCAAAGAAGAAACACATTTACAACTGGTAGTACAATTACTTGCTGGGAGGTTTCACGACGATTATTTACTTTGTGGTATATCGCACAAAGCCTTATTAAATGACCGAATGGCTAATAGATAGCCTCAAAAGATTGTTTCATACGGAAATTTCAATTTGATAAAACTAAATCCAGACGGAAAAACTAACCACCTCAAAGAATTGAACTCCATATTATATCTTAATATCTCTACTATAACCCTGTAAACTTCATGGGGAACTACGATGTGGGAATGAATCCAACCACATACAAGGCCGTATCTTTTATGACAAAAGGGCAAAACTGCTGTGGCTCACACCCAGGAATAATTGGACGTTGTTCCGTGCCACCGAGGCATTGTCAAAAAGGTGCCGATTGAATACGATAGAAGCAGTCTTTGTTTTGAAAAAAAAAGTTTTTGAGAATAGTTACAACTGACATTTAGTACGTGTGACGGAAACGGGCACCCCTGGTAAAAATTCTCGCCAGGATTTCTAGAGACAAAGCAGGCCCTTTTTCTGATGCAAGTATTGATTGATGTGGGTATTTCCTTCATTCATACTTGCTCTGTTTTCCTCTTTTTTCTTTCTTTTAATCTTCTCCCCCCCCCCCTTTCTCAATCACTTTCGTTGTTGCGATTTTATTACATTTCATTCATTCATCTTATTTAAATGGGTGAAGGAGAAATAGGCGGTGGATTTTTACCAAATTATTTTTTTCTTGAAAACAGTAATAAAGGATGGTTGCATATAACCAGAATCAACCTACGATGTAGTGACTAAAACCCAGGATGGGAGTCGCTAGAGTTGTTATCGATCAATGAATCCATATTTTCTCCTATAAATCCGCACATTCATAACAATCGGATGCTAGGACATTTTCTTTACACGTGCACATTCAAAACAAGAGGGCGTATTGGATAACCATTAGAACTGCTTAGTTGCGCCACAGATTAAAAAAACAAACAAACAAAAAAAAAACAATGGTAATTACTATAGGAAGACATGAATATTAACACGGAATCAGCAGAATATAATATATTAGCCCTATTAACTGAAAACCCTGGTTATCAAATATACTAGAGCGATAGCTGAAACACGGCCTCTCAACTAGATAATGAAATTCATGTCACGCAAGTCCTTGGGTTTGATTATTCTCTATAATAATAATAATAATAATACTAATTATAATATATTTAGAAATTACAACCAAAAGTGAGAGACAAAATGATTACAGATGCCTCTTAGTGTACGAACTATGATTATCGTGAGGATACGGCTCCACTTTACTCAAACAAGGATGACATATGTAGTTAGCGTATTCAAGCATTATATGTGGGATGAAAAGGAAGTTGACTCAACGGGTCGATTTCGACATGCAATGTACAGTATGGGCTAGCTGACCTTGTCTTTTTTCCTAATAATAACAAGATAACGCCTCCCATCACCAATAAAACTGCTAAAATTCCATGCTGTTGCAACTGTTAATTGTAGGCTATTGTGGCCTACTGAACTCGGGGAATGCTTTTTATCTTCCATTACCCAAAGCATACATGTATACGTATTTATTCTCTCTCTCTCTCTCTCTCTCTCTCTCTCTCTCTCTCTGTGTGTGTGTGTGTGTTGTGTGTGTTTTTATGTGTGCGTGCGTGTGTGTATAATTTTCATCATTTTCCCCCTGAACTTCCACTGGTAGATATCGCAACCCGGTTGGTTAATCGAATGCACAGGGAGAAAGAGACATACTTTCACATCGTTTAAGGTGCTTTAATTGTAAAAATTCCAATTTGAGAACATCAAAATTCGATATGAAGCACGGAGGCTTTATTAGTGAAGACAAAAATTATTCTTATTACGATCGAAAATTGATCAGGAAGACGTGTTCAGAGACAGCTTTTTAATACGAAGAGAAAGGACACATTGGGAATTAAACAAAAGTATCCCAAATGCAATTGAAATCCATTTTAGTGGGGTATTTCGTTTTAGTGGAGTAAGTATTTTGAGTCAATAATTTGCCGCCATGCCCTTCATCGTCTGATGAAAATAGAGTCGAGACCTGGGTCAAGATAAAATGTCTTAAAATGGAGCAAAATTTCGAAACTTATTGGCAATTTTTTTCACTTATGAAATATACATAGACCACCGCATGTAGGCTTTCGTTTTTGCTATTTGGAAAAGGAAGAAATTTCTATTCCTCGAAAAGCACAAGTAGATACAAAACTTAAGTAAAAATGACGTCATATTTCAAACTTTATCCTAACATTATGGGCTTTTACTTAGGTCCATTAACCATTAAAATCAAATAAAGTGGCAATAGCTAGAGCATGCTTATCAGGTAATCATTGGCGATAGCTAAAACACTGCTTGATACAATTGTACATCCGCTTTGAAATATTTTCATGAAAGTCAAGGATGAATGGGTCATTCACAAGAGGGGGAGAGTAAGTCAAATGAGGCAAGTTAAAAGTATTTTTCTAGTTCTTTCGACGATTGTACCCAAAAGTTCGATTTATAAACATCAAACACATTGCACCTATTTTTACATCATGGGACTGCTGTATGCGCTCTACTGGCGAAGAAGGCACAGACATACAGTGTATGAGCCCCTGCACAATATGAAACGTGCGCACTGTTGCAGAAAATGACAGCGTCCAGTCTTGCACCCCTAGATCTCCCTACTTGTCAATCACTCAGGTTATCGAATAACGTCAGAAGTAGAAAAGCCGGCCGGCATTTAGCCGGCTTAGTGGTGCTTACTGTAGCCACTTTTGAAAGTTTCAGTTACTTAGCATGGTATTTAAACAAATATTACTTCTCGTCGTTTCGCTCGTTCTTATGCAATTGTTTTGAAAACCACACAAACGACCGTAGCTATGTAGCTTCTGTTTGATTCCCGTCAGTCAGCTACTAACTTTGCTTGTCGATACACTGATTGGGGAATAAGCGTCGCTTTCTTCCCTAGGGCTCTAATACAGACGCACTCTGTTCCACTGGTAATTAAGTTACCCTGTCTCACCCCTACTCACTGTCCCTCTGATTGCCTTAAACCGTTTTGTAGTCTAGAACACACTCTATAATCGCTTTCGCATGACAGGCTTTTTGTTTTTAAATTATAGGAGAAAATTAGTCTGATCGCAATTTAGTAGACCTAGACTCCTATCAATCTGAAACAGCGGTCATATGGAGGTGTTAATCTGATATTTAAGCAGAACGTTTTATTCGTCTATGCTGTCCTTTTTCATCCAAATGGGAGTGGTAAGGAGAAAAGTAAGTCAGCTGCCTTCAAATAGGTCAGCGCTCCAGACTATTGGTATCGATCCGTCCAATCCGTCCAGGGATCTTCCAACTTTATTGCTAAACATCAAAGCATGTATTTTCCCTAAACTATTTACCCGGTCTCAATTCGTATTTTTTGGCAATATTTTCGAGAAAAGATGCAATATGCAAAAACAGATAGCGCATTCAGTATGCATAAATTGCTGTTGCCAACGCGAGTTATTTTTAGAACACTCCACGTGCATTGATAACAGGGTGCAAAGTGTCGGTAGAGTGACAGATCGCGAGTTTTATAGCTATATATTGAGAAACCAAAATTTTATCAGTATTAATGCACCTGCTTAAACGTAACACACATTTTTCAGGACAGTTCGTCTTAAATGCCATCAACACGAAGAACTGTTCAGCAAACAGGTTGCAACTAAAAAATGTAGGAGAGAACAATTAAAAAGTATCTGAAAACAGTTTCTTAAATATCAACTTGTGTAATTAAGAGGCTTATATATGCCTGCAATAATGAATTGCAGGAAATCCGTTTATGCATTTTTTGGGTGTTATTCACCTGACGATAAAAACAAAATGTCCGAATATTTGCCATTTGCATCTCGTAAAATTTGTGCATTACGGGCATCAATCCCAGGCATCAAAAATTACCGTTTAGAATTGAGACAATTTAATTTTAAGTGCATTTACCACTCTGATAAGGTCATGCAAACCTTAAATATATTTCTTATTGTACATGTATTACAGTCGAAAATGCTACTACCCTTTACCGCATGAGACTGCATTAGAGGGTCAATAATTTATCCACATATTTCATTACATTGAAAACTAACAGTATGTATTTCATTCCGGCAAACAACAGTGTTTTGCGTTCAGTGAACTCATAATCGCCACTTCATTCCAAACAATGTGTGGGACAAACCTCGGGTAGTCTACCGTTTCATATAGTAGGTGTCTGTATGCTGCAGGATGCTTTGCACCCGCCTGTTACACTTACCTTGATCTGCAAAAACCACCATTTCTGTTGTTTTTCCGTAGAAATCATCTCCCTCGCTCTCTACTGCTTCGGTGGCTTGGAAGTCCGGGTCCTTAAACAGTCTCTGAGCTAAGGGGGCGGGCAGGAGTTTATTCCTGTTCGTTGTGATATTTGGCCTGTGAGTCATTTGAAGTTTGTCTAAAATTTGTTTCTTTATCATCTCTAGTCTTAAATCGTGTAATTGTTGGTCGGTTAAAATGTAATTTTTAGGCTGTGCTTGGCCCTGATTTGCACTAGCGGATGATGAAGTCATTGCAGCGTTCTGGTGAGTATCTGAATAACTATTTTGATGAGGAAAACGAAAGTCCTCTTCTGTTGTTCCCCTAACTGTCATAGCCCGAGCTGGCTCCCGGCAAGCCAAATGTACGCACGCCACTATAACAACAGAAACGCAGTACTGCATTGAATGCATCCTACTCAATGCTAGATACCTCTCTGGCCTAGACTGCAGTGACTAAAACAAGTTATAGTTCTCTCAACTGCAGTGTAGGCAGGGTATAGGGACGAGCAGTCTCTCTCCTTGATTTTTAACCCGTTGTAGCAATCAGCTGATTCGGGCGTGTGGAGGCTACATCGACCAATCAAATCATGAGCCGGTTACTCGTGTGGAGGTTGGAACCCCGACTGCGATGACGTAGTGCTCCGGCAGGCCAAAGGATACCAATGAGCAAATATTGACTGGGTGTAGAGTAGATTCTGCAATGTTACACACTATTCCTTGGCAATCAATCAGTTTTATCAGTAATTGGCGATTAACGATTAGTGAGCACAGCGTTGCGTGAAGAGGTGCATCTCAATGATTCAGAGATGCTGGTGTCGTTTAAATGTTATTGTTCTTACCCGCCGGAGCTTTACCCCCTTAAATATTCCGAAAACGCTAATTGTGGACCCCGTCGGATACGCTATGATAAAAATAGCTATAATACCGCGGAAAAAAAGCTTACGGAAACCAAGCCATGGCTCACGTAAAGGAAGTAAAAAACATTTGAATATAGTTAGCAGTGGGGTGATTACTAAATAAAATACAGGTTAAATAAATGTAGAGTCGCTGATCTAATAATTATTATGGAAAACCGGACAAGAGACTGCACTCCTTAGAGCAATAATATGGTATTTAAAATCGTTAGTTTTGAGAAACGAGCTGAGTTCTGCATCATATACAATCTTTGGGTACATTTATTCAACCTCAATGTGAGTGTTATTGTGTTTCTGAAAAAAAATGCCGCTGTAGTAATCAGTGCACATGTGTAGAAACCGGAGGAGGGGGGTATCCCCTGCTCCCACCCGCCCCCTCAAAATGATTCTTTAACCACGTCAGTCATACATCTATGTAATTGCATTGCCTCTTATATCTATGCACCGAGCCACCAGTCAACCAATGTCCAACCATAATTGTTATCTCCCCCCCCTACACCGTTCCTATATTTTCTTTTTGAATGGTAAGTCCTCCCCCCTCCCCAACACACTCATACAACCACACTATTAAATTTTGCGTCTTACTTATCTGAACTAATAGCAGATTATTGCAAAATTAACAGAGTACGTAAAATAAAGATATCTTAATCGGAATAGTAATAAAATGAATAAGATGCGAGATCACTCAAGGAGTTTCTTAATGAGACGCCAGTGAATTCCCGTAGGGTCCACTGCCATACCAAAATTGATCTAGAAAACTATTTTCTATACATCATTTTGACTGCATTGTCTTGAATAGGTGGAAATTGTAAAGATGGTAAAGAAGAAAAAGTATCGAAAATGCGGCCAAAGTCTGGCTTAGATTTTTTTCTGAGTAGCAGTTCGCCCCTTTTTATCTTCAAGATAAGTCCACTTCCCTTTCGCAAAAATGGCTGATGGGCGAGAGAGTTCTCATGTAGATAAAGATTTTTATACAAAAGAAAAAGTGTGTGCACGTATCGCATTAACCCTTACTGGGTCGTTTTTAACAGTAGTCTTTAATGCGAACCTTTTCTTTCATTATATGAGTATGTCCATTTTATATTCCTTTGCCGTGTAATAAAGGACAAGCACCTGTCCCCATCCCCCCACCTCACTCGTGTTTAACAAACTGTGAAGATGCCTTGCAAATCAAAACTCAGGACAAAAATCTTAAAAATCTTTTTAATAACCCCCCCCCCCCCCCCCCATTTTTGCAGGCACAGGTTAGATCTGGTAAGTGATAAGAACAATGAAGTGGAACCTGGGCAGAATGTTCCCGTCCATACAGCCCCTCACCACGTACTCTTGGCCATTTTCAAAAAACCTCCATCGCTTCATGGCCACATAAAAACCAGAATAGGCACAGTGGAATCAAATGTTATTGTGAATATGAGTGCTGATGAACCCTGAGACAAATTGACCCAGTACAGGTGCCACTCAGACATCCCTAAGAACAAGTTTTGACTGACGTCAGAGAGTGTAGCTTTTGAATGTTAATCATTCTCTGAAAAATGTGAAGATGAAAAAGAAAACGAGTGCCTGTTGGTCTGTAACAATAGAAGGCGAGCATCATCAGATGAGCACGGCTGAATAAATGGGTTTTTACTGGGTGTTTATTTGATGGAAAAGAATTAGATTTCTACAAACTCGTTTCATTTTGTGTTCCACATCGCCAATCTGTATTTGGCGAAGAAAGGTTGTCTGTTTGTTTGTTTGTTTGTCATGGCGTCTATCGTGAACACCTCAAATGAATAGGGTTCAATCAGAACAAAATGAAGCCTCTTTATTCTTCTTTTATCCTGTCGCTCTATCGGAAGATATTGGAAAAATATTAGAATCTTGTGATAAGCATAAACAAGAGATTTAATTTAATCCGCTTCCGCGTGGTAATGCATAGCGTAAAAGTGTCATGGAAGTTTTTTCTGTACAAATGAGCATAGACTGTTACAGTGACGTTCAAAGCTTCGATTTTTGCATCAATTATGTAAGCGAAAATATAAATGCCATTCCATGTGTCTAGGTTATTTGCGGTTTTCTCTAGTGCATCTCGCGGTCAAGTAGCGGTGCGGCACGTCTTGTCAGTTAACGTTTATCTGTAGTTAATACAGTTTAATAACACATTCGAATTTAGCTGGAATGCTACTTGTAGTAAACAACACATTGGTTATGCGGTCCTTCAAGCTGTTGTCAATATGCTTTTTTTTTTATAAATACATAGACGACAATATAGTTAGTTCTACTTAAACTTATAAATAGGTCTTCCGGGGCTTACATTGATTTTGGTAGCTTAATAGTACCTGCCTGATGTCTCAGCTAAGTCCTGATGATGGCTTTCTCACTAATCTAACCTATTACTTGAGTCATTTCTCTCTCTCTCTCTCTCTCTCTCTCTCTCTGTGTGTGTGTGTGAGAGAGAGAGAGAGAGAGAGAGAGGGGGGGGGAGATTGTGTGGCGTGTGTGCTGGTGTGTGGGTGTGTGCACGCGCGAGCAAAGAAGTACCGTCATCATCAGTGTCATCGTCGGGTTCCATGCTTACGGATGCCCTCCTTTGTTGTAACCATCAATGTTGTAACCACATATCCTTACTGTACTCAATATCTATCCCAAATTTTGACTGCCACATGATGTCACTTATAATGAACCGATAATATGACAGTAAAACGGACCAATGACATCTGTAAAAAATGTAAACAATTTTCTTAAATGCAGTATGAACATTATTTCCGTATATAAACCTGCAGTATGGACGACATTTTGGAATGTTGATGTTACAATAGGTGTACGGCAAAGCAGGTAGACATGCCCTTTTCAGACCTTGCTCCAGTGACCATGTCAGGACTTGCCTACGTATAAAGATACAAATTTCAATGGTACACGTAGAGTTTTCGGGAGAGGGTGGGGAAACTTATGGGTAAAAATTCTTGTCTCTCTTTGTGAAAAGGGGAAGGCTCTGGGTTTATAAACGAGTGAAAAATACAAAAGTTGAATTACTAATGGCTTTGTCAATATGGTTCAGCAGAACTTCAAATAAATTATTTTCTTGTTAGACCTAGTGAAGTGGTAGGGCCTACGCCTAGAAGACACTGGTAATTTTGTTCCGGTCTCTTTTGAAGACTTTGATGTACTTTATACAGATTCAATGCATACACCCCGTTGAATCTTTTGAAAATTTCTCAAATGTTCATCATCATTATTTTCACCATGCCCCCTGCTTCACGGCATTGGCGATCAATTCTCAGCAAGATTTGGTACGTTCCATCTATTGCGCACAGTTGTCCAAGATTGTTTTTCTTTCAACTTCTTTGTTTATGCCAAATGTTTATCACCATTTCTTCTAATGTCCTAAGTAAGTGACTTGTCTTTTTTCCGATCTTATTTAGAAGGTCCAGTTGGTATTTGCTTTCCTCGGGATAGTTTAAGCAACTGGTGATATTACGTTAAAACTTCTCCGCGACGACTGACCTGCTGTTTCAAACGACTAAAGCGTTAGCAATAAAAGGAAAACGACTTCTGCTTCAATATGTTTTTGTAAGTTTTATACTGACAATAATTGAGTCGGCTTTTATAACACATCTATATTTCTATTGTTAAAAGAAGAACGCTTAGTGTTAACTGGTTTTGACGTGGGCCCTAGGTCTACAAAGAGTTATGTCATTAACAATAAACAATGGAGCGTCTGTCGGAGTGCAGATACCCGGATGTCTACTACGTGACCAACGTTGGCGTAACACCGGGGCGATGATCGATGGCCGCAGAGTTGGCTATAGAAGAGGCAAAACAGGTCTCTTGATTGCGTTAGCGGGCCAGCGGGTTGCAAGTTTTATACAAAAGTACAAGTCCGACAAGTACAGACTAGGATAGTCGCAAGAACTTTAGGCAATCCTTTTGGTATCTGCCAAATTTATCTGCCAATTTAAAGCAGGGCTTGTGGTATTTCTAAAAGTTTTTCGCATTTTCCTTAATAGAAAATTGCTTGCTTTTCAAATAAAATTCAAGACTATTATATGTTACAAGGAAGTACAGAACGTGTCTTTGTTTAAGATGCCTTCTATTTTTTCTTTGCTATAACTTTACAGTAAATCGCCACATCTTCACCTCTAACTTCCTTAAACAAAAGATATCAATAAATACAGAAGGTCAATCAGTAAAAATCTTTTAAAGGCGAATCTGCCCTAAAATCTTCCTTTCCAAGGTTTCCAAATTTTCTGGATGTAGCTACACATAACCAACGGGATACATTTTCTTGACATGAATTCTACACCAGAGTTCGGCAATGGCGTACTACAGTTGAGGCACAACTGTTTTTGCTGTTTCTCTTGCCGATTACATCACGAAACATTCTAGTTAGTTGTAGAAATAGGTGGAAGGCACCTGGACAGAGAGTCTGATTACCTTCACGGTCGTTGTTTTGCTTTGTTTTGACTAATCGTTCAGAGTTAAAGTAGTTTGTTTTTTGGAAGTGTCTTATGTTTGTTTAATTTTAGCATTAATAAATGAACGGGAACAGAGTTTTAAGAATCGCCTTTGAAGATTATGAAATTATGATTAAAATTACTCCACTTAATAAGGAATTTCCTCCTCGGGACAATTGCACTTCTCTTATAACATGCAGTCAATTGCAAAGGCAGGTTCAATTAGGGAGAAAAAAACTGCGTGTAAGCAATAACGGAGTCATTTCCTTATTTGCGGTTTGAAAGGTACTAGCAATCTTCTAGGATAATCTTCTAAGGAAAATCATTTCACGATTTATCACTCTCAGGTTTCTTGGGAATGAAAGAAGAATGTCACCATCATACATAAGGATAATTGGGATACTGCATCTATATATTGAGGACGACATGCTTGAAACACTTCGAGTCTGATAGTCTTCGACTTTTCTTTGGATTTTTCAAAATACCAATGGTACACAAGGCTCGTGTACACTGAAGATTTGGCATCACAGAATTTTCTTTGTATTATTTAATTGGTACAATTGGTCCAAATGTGTTCCTGATTCGGTTCTAGGTCAAATCAGATTTTGCGTTATGTAAAAGTTCCAGTGGCCTCCTGCTCTAAAATCTAGGAGAAGAGACTTGCGTCTCTCAAATCCCCTGACATCTTAGACCCTGGAACTTTTTACGCATTAACAGTTTTGTTGAATCGATTTTTTTCTCAACATATAACTAAACACAACAACAACGTGAAATCAATGCAGAAATTGGGAAATAAAACTTTGAATTTAGGTCTTGCCCCTGGAGAA
Source organism: Lingula anatina (assembly GCF_001039355.2). The sequence continues at coordinate 142,444 of NW_019775554.1, read as the reverse complement.
ATCCCTTTCAGACGATATCCGGGGCTTCGATCAACATCAACGCAAAAGCAGACGACTGTACCAAACAAATGCGGCGCGGAATGTCCCATTATTTCCTTTTCCGTAAAATTAATCAAGTAAAACAAGTGCAGCGGAGACAGTTTCCGAAATTATTTTACAAGGCAAAGGGAACGTAAATTGGCTTAAGTATTTACTGAATTAAGATTGCGTTTTGGCACAAGGTCAACTGGTCGTCCGCAAGCAACCCTGGAGAAAGGGTACCACTTCGCTACGAATGTGAATTAGTACACAGTATTTGTCAGGATAAGCCGTTTTGTTATTGGATTTTCGAAAGTTCTGAAAACATGGGGAATTATCCCGTCTTATCGGCAAGTTTGTGTATCCTTGTGTTCAAGATAGTTTAAGTTTAGATATGTAAAAGCATGAATAATAAGCTCATATCCTCATTACAAAAGGCTGGAATGACTTTTATTGTAGATAGTCGAAATGTAAATATTTGGCTACTGCAATTCATAATTTGTAAAATTTGAAAAAAAATAATAAACAGAACGAGCAGTTGCAACAAAACAAACGTGAATCAATTAAGGCTGTACTTCATACAAGCAGTTTTATAATAATAATCTTAATTGGTTCTAACACTTTTTCTAAAATAAAGGATACTGCAATAATGGCATATGTTAATCTAAGGGACCGTTTCCAGACCCTATCGGTCTAACTGTGGATCACTCTATCTCCAAGGGGATCCTCACTAAATTGCAATCAACTTAAGCGGCTTAGATGTCTCTCACGCCTACTAAAGCTGCTAGGGGGTAATTAATTATCGTTTAGCAGCTTCAGTAGGCGTGGCAGACATCTAAGCCGCTTTAACTGAAAGCAATTTAGCGAGAAACCCCTCAGAGATGAATCAATCCTGTTAGATCGATCTAGGTATGGGAACCCAGTCTTAAGTGATTAAGCAGGAGCAATGAGAACTATTTTCACTAGAAGCACAAGCTTTTATTTTTTATTGGTATCACAAATTAACGCACCAGCACTATCACCTGTGTTACATGAAACAAATATTATTAAAAAATATGATCACCTCTTGATCATTGCTGATCGTGATTGCACAGAAAGTTGACAAAAACAGTCAATAAAATTTTCAGGTCGAGAATCGCACAAAACCAATCCTTCACCTCCAAAGATGTCAGACTCATTACCTATGCCTCAGGATGAACGAAAGGAAATACTAACATTGATTGGGAGGAATGACACTTGTCGGAAAAAATAAGACAAACTGCAATACCCCTCAAACTATAGGTATCAGATCAGGCTATCACATCACTGCTCAAACATATGCTTGAAAGATGCCACAATGCTCTACCTCCAATAGAGCTGGTGCTTTGAGAAGAACACCAAAAGCACCAGCTCTATTGGAGGTAGAGCATTGTGGCATCTTTCAAGTACATTTACAGAAAGAAAGGCAAACAAAAATTACATAAAAACTGTAAAAAAACATACAACTATCAAATTGCAGAGGCAGCAGAGCGGAGGTCTAACGTAGCCTAGCTAAAAAAGTGCACTGATTTTAAGTTTACTACGCATAAATGTAGCTTGGGGAATGAATATTCAAGAACTTTTTGTGTCAAGGTTTTAGGGGATTTGACGGAAAGCTTCCATGATCAAATTGATTCCAGAATGAAAAATATGCATTTTTTTTTTGCCAAATTTTGATAAGCGAAAGGGATATTGTGGTCCAAGATGCTGTGTACCATCCACTCTGCTTGCTGGTGTAAGGTTCGATTTTATGTTCACAGATGGAGAAGATCCAAACAGCTTTATTCCCACTGCCTTAGTTTTTAAGTCCCGAGTCATAGGTGCCTAATCTACCCTTCACCTGTCCTACTTATACCAAGATCTACCTTAAATGTCTTATTTAAATATTACCTATAAAGTTAAGGTATTATCTTGTCTCTCAAGACAAGTCTCACGAGAGGTGCGCGACATCTTGTGAGGCGTGGGACATATGCTAAGGGGCGCCGCCACCCTACTCCTCGTGTCCTCTGGTGGAGTGGACATAGTAGGTGGAGTTAAGATATCGGCCCGCCAGAAGGACAGAGCATGGTAGATACTCGAGACTTAAATCTGCAGTCACTAAGGAAGCGATTCCATCTGATGTGGCCACTTCCTCTAACAATATGCGGTAAGCCAGCACAGCGGCAGGTGGCGGTACCATCGTCTCCGTGTTGTGTCACCATGACGGCGGCAGCTGCACTGCTCCTAACTGTGGTGGCCATAAAATGAAGAATCGGGTCTTTGTAAATCACCTGCCTCACATCTTTCTGGACAGTTTGACTGGCAGGGTTGCTGTTAACAGAAGGAGCTGAAATTCCAGATTCCACCCTGGTTCAGCTCCTGAGGTACAATGGGCCATTGGGTTTCCCACAGCGAAATAAGGAGATCAGTCCCTAGCTGGAGCTGGCCATGTGGGAGTTAAGTAGCATTTTATTTGGAAGTTCAGAGGGTCCTTTTCGGGTCAAGGCCAGGGGCAATGGGCTACATGCCCTCCTCCATTGGAGGTTCCTGCTCAGGATGGCCGTCCTCCTGGAACAGCCTCAGAGTTGATTGATGGGACCCATTTACTCCCTTCAAAGAGAAGAGCAGTCATTTGTCCAGCCTCCCTGAAGGGCTTGACTCCCATTTCTACCTAGATCAAGCCTCCCTGCGTATGGGCAAGGGGTTTCTCTTCCTCACTGAAGAGGTGAATGGCAGGGACAATGAGTCTGCTATCCATTCAGGCTCATGGGGCAAACAGCAGTGTTCTACATGACATCTGGCCCAGGACCCAAGGAACTGCCCATTCTCAAAAAAATGAGCCTATGCCGAGCTATGGGGCTTCACCTTAAGAAGCAGGTGAGGGACGCGTCATATCTGCACAAAGAGGCCCTCCTGTCCTCTCCAGATGTCACCACTCTGGGAGGTGGGGATTGACCGCATGGTCCCCCAGGCCTGAGGGAGTCAAAGGCTGGAGAAGTGCAGCACAGGTCCTTGTGCTGTACTGCAGTGTTGCCAGGTGAGAACCACACCCAGTTCTCCTTCCTGATACTCATCCAGTGCATTCTGGGGAGGAGGGATCAGCTGATCCACCTACACCACTTTCAGGGTCCTTGCAGAGTTCCACAGTGCTGGATGTTTGCCAAGGGCCCTCTCTGGCCATGCCATGTGGTCAAAGCAGGGCACACCATGGCAAGCTGTTTAACATGTTTAGTGAGCTGAAGCAACAACAGTCTCAGTATGCCCCGAATGTTTATTCAGAAGAGGGGGTAGTGTAGTGGCTTGCATCACCAGCTTCCTCAGATCCTGCAACTGGAATTGGTCCCCAAGATGTGCTGTGTGGCCCCTTCTGCTCTAGCAGAACGTAGAACTCATTCCAGGTAAGCAATTTAGCCTAATCAGATCATTTTAAGATGTTGATCAGCAGTATAGATGACATGAAAGAACTGCCACAGACACCTCTGGCATTTGACTCTCACTGCCACGTGGTGTTGGTCGGGGTCATGTCGATACTCCCACGCACCTATACTCACCCGCACCGTTACTCCCCTGCACCGATACTCCCCTGCACCAATTATCCCCCCTTAGTAAATTTCTGTGTATTATGCACATCAATAATCCCCCACATCGATAGATCCCCGCATCGATACATCCCCAGTAAAATTGCTGATGTAGGCGCACCGTTACTCCCCCACATCATTGCTTCCCTGCATCGATACTGAGGGAAAGTATCGATGTGGGGGAGTATTGGTGCGGGGGAGTATCGGTGCAGGGAAGTATAGGGATGTAACCTGTTGGTCTGAAGAAAAGATTCAGGTCAAAAGAAAGGAGGCCATTAAGGAAGTATTACAGTTCTGAAAACATTCTCTAGAAACTACAAGATCCATCTTGCTCTGGGAACAGCAAGTGTTGTTTAAGGCCACACTCAGAACAGCTGACTAACTAGTCAAATATGGTGAGCCACTTAAAGCTCACACACTAGTTAAAGACTGCAATCTTATCCCCTAAGAGCCACTGCATAGATTCCCTGCAGGGATTACCCAATAAGCATTCAAGTGGGTTGGCCATAGTTTGATCCGTGGACTTGTAGGTCTGCTGTTGTGAATGTAGCTTTACAGTATCTTTAGACACTTTCAATGGTTTTTAAATGACAGAACACAGTTTTACCTAACCTCCCTTACTATACTAAGAAAATATCAAAAGGGAATTTGGTTAAAATGTGGAGTGTGAATTCTATAGATGCATGGTTCAACATATCTGCGATGAAAAGTGTCCAGTACAGGTGTAGTGGTAAATATAATTATATGTATATAGTACAGAATCTCCTTTATATTTCTTGAAAAGTAAGCAAAACACCTTTTTGTAACAATTTGTTGACTTGAATAAACATTTATATTCATTTCACAATTTTATAATGTTATATTTGTAATGCCACAAATCCAGAATTCTGCTTCTAAAGTAAGCTTTTAGCTTAAATAATTAAAACAAATATGGATGCATTTTACCTAACCTTTGTTACAAAATTCCTCATTTTTCATTTGAACATTGATCAGATTGAGAAAAGCTGAGTGCTAGTAAGGCCACGGCCTAAACATGGCGTACCTACATGAAAGGAAGACCGCTAATCCTGTAATGGTCTCTCCGCCTCTCACACGCCTCCCCACGCGTCATCCCTGCTGGGGCAAAGTAATTAAATCTCGGCTCAATTCAACCGGTCGAGGGACAACGAGGGGGAGGCGTGTCAGAGGCGGAGAGACCATTACAGGATTAGCAAGTAAAAGCAAGTCTGTCCCCAATGATTTCTTAATTATTTAAATTGGAATAACTTATTTGTTTTCATAGAAAACATGCGACTTATTACTGATGTGTTTGCAACATGCCATCCATAATTGAACAGAAATCCCAAATTGGGAGGTGAGAGTGTAAACACCCAGTCTGTATTAGTGCCAAAAAGGACCACCAGGCGTCCACTGAAAATTGTGCTAAGGCACACATGTAATGCAGTATATAAGAACTGAACTTTACTTTTTACTATTTCATTTCTGAGACATGATTTATGTATATCCAAACAAAGTTTCAGATACTAGCATAGATTTGTCAACCAGCAGGAAGTACAATTCACCTTTCCAAAGATAATGACAGGCATGCATGGTCAACCCATTTCTGCTGGTGGTGATTGCATGCCCAATATCCAGTGGCACTTAGAAGCTGCAACTTGAAAACAGCAGTGGACATGTATAGACCAGAATGCTGCATGCATAACATAGTTGGTGGAAAGGTGAATATTACTATGGTAGTCTTCCTTGAACACAGAAAGGACACTGGTTTACATAACAGTATGCATTGTATTCCGATTCTCAGATTACATGTGCAAGAGGTAAGTGAAAAAGTATGCTTAAATCTTTTTAATCTTGGTGCCAAAAAGTTAAAAAATTCCATACAAATAGGAAGTTAACAGAGAACAAACCAATCCAAAAGGATTGCCCTTAGGGTTCATAAATAATGCAGCAAAAAGCAAATTGCACCATTGCACATACATTAAATTTAATATTATCACATAGCTTAATCCACCATTCACTGACAACAAAGTTAAATTGTTATCATCATTTTCATCGAGTTATTTAACAAGTTACCATATTTTAAAATAAATTTTCTCTTTAGGAGCACCAATTGATGTTCTATAACTACATTGAGAGGGGACTGAATTTGCAACTTCAAACGTTTTTCTTCCATCAATGCTTGACTTATTGATTTCCCTTTTTTCTGACCCCTAAATGATAAATAACAGTATTCTTGGTTCATCAGCCAAGCATACACATTTGCTAGTTGGTAACATATACTTCTTTTAAATTAAATTATTTACTTTAATGAGGATTCATCTGAAAGGATCATATTGTTTTTTCCTCAGTAACAAAGGCAATAAAACAAAATTTCAAGTCAACAGCAAGTTTTATGTTTTTTCGTGATATCATCCAAGTCCACAATAGATGATCATTTAATCATATTTTGAATGACTACATTCAGCCTAAATTTGTAATTATGCAAAGTTTTCCATATATGTTATTTTTAAAAATGCATAACTGAAAGTTACAATAATAGATTCATCCAACAAAAGGTAAAAATCCTCATTCCCCGATAAAAGTCTCTTGTAGGTGAGACTTAAAAATATTCAAGTGAAATAAGTCTGAAGTTTAGCTACTGATGGTAGAATTTATTATTGTAAGTTTGAGTGCACAACACAGATGATGAAATGCTTTGCCGAAAGTGCAAAACTGTATCAAAGCACTGGTGGGGACCAAGGTTTTTGCTAAGTGATGCCAGGTGAAGCAAGACCAATATGAAACAGTACAGCAGTCTTTGTCAGGCACAAAGACTGAAAATACTTTTTCTCTTTTCCTTGTTATAATATTTTGGAACAGGGAAGAAGGTGGCACCTCCCAAGCAAAGAGAAGGGTCTGAGCCCTGCCCTGGACCCGCCATTGTGAAACACAATATGCCAGATCAAGTAATTAATGCTGGTGCTACAGTACAGCAATGCCTGCCTCACATCTACTTGTGGGCATTTTACCAATCTCAATCCAAGTCCAGGTATGGGGATCAAAGCACTCCACTGTGTCCAAGGTGGCTGGAGCTGTGAACTCATTGCTACTTGTTCTTCCACCGATCACAAACACAAGTCCATTTACTGCAGCCACTGAGGCACCAGCGCGTGGCTCAGACATGGTCGGGAGGGATGTCCATTCATTCTGAAATAGATGTCATTTTAGACAGACGATTATTATGAGATAATAAAGCAATTTTAATTGGATTAATCTTTGAGTCATATATATTCAAAAGATACATATACTGGTTTTTGATTATATATTGCAAGCACAAATTGACTTTAAAATTAGTCAACAATAACAAGGTGGCATTCAAAATTAGATCAACATAACACCTTTAAAATATTTTCAGTCACATACATGAATCCTCATAGAAAAAGGTGCTCACAATCAGTAATTTTCTTACAAGTTTCCATTAATCTTGCAATGAGAAATAGTGTAAATTTTCAATCCATAAAGTCTGTCATGTTCTAGAGTTCACACATATTCATATATATGTTATCAGAACAAGAATATCTTGTTACTTTTATAAATATACTGAGGAATAATCATACTTGGTATGTGTATTATATGGTAAAAAATTGGGTAAAATGTCAACTTCAAAAAACTGCACTATAACATCAATGTTTATTTTGGAAGTTATAATGAAGGTGTCACACTTCATTGCAATAAACTTTATAAATCACTTATAGTTTGCCCCCCCCCCCCCCCCCAAGTCTGTTAAATGCATTTCAATTTGGAATGTTATGATCCTAATGACAAGCAACATATCCTCAACATAAGTCAAAGAATTAGACACTGAGGTGAAGGGTTTGGGACTCACTTCTGCTGTTAAGGGAGATCTTATAAAGACTGGTATAAACCCAACAAAATAAGCTGAACAATACTATGTAAAAATCAGTAAAGTAAAATAAATTATTGTACCTTTCTGGGATAATACCGCTCCACAGTTTTCAAAGCACCATGATGTTCATTCCAGCCTCCCACAGCATATATGTACTCATCAAGGACAGTCACCCCAATGTAGGCACGTTTCTCTTTCATGCTGGCAAGCTTTGTCCATTCATTGGTGGCTGGGTTATATCTTTCTACTGTTTTCATTTCTGTTCCCAAATCACTCATTCCACCGAGGACATAAATAAAGCCTAGGGGAAAACATTTGCATAATAATTAAATTATATGGATCTGAATCAAAATGTATATTAAATGCTATGTACTGGTACTTGTCTCATACATCTGTTCACAATTTAGAGGTAAAACAAATCAAACATGTCTGACCAAGGATGTTAATCATCTGCTGTTACTCATTAAGAGTATGACAACAGTAACTTTTCTTTTGGGAGACAAGCCCAATATGGGAAGCACAGGATCTTCCACAGGAATGGCAGCATAATGTATTCTATTAAAGTAGAAATAACAATAAATTCAAAACCTTTCATTTCCTGATGTGAAACTGGACAAATATCTTCATTTGTACTACTTATAAAACCTGCCACAAAGCATGCTCCGCCTAGTATTTCAGTCAAAAGTTATAACCAACTTCCCACATTTTTTTCATGAAATAGGACAAAGGTCATCCAACAAAAGGCCATATGAAATGTAACATGCAGCAACTTACACATAAACATCATTCAGAATCAACTAGACCAGGTGTTAATAATCTTCATAATTTATATTAAGAAATCCTGTATCTGTAATTATGTCCAAAGGCATATTTAAGTCCTTCCAAGAAATGAAATTATTACCACCTGCTAAATGCTGAAAATTTGTTATTTCCCTTGAAGTGACATGTGACCGTTGCTCATCCTACATGTACTGTATATGCCAAGTGAGGTGAAAATAACCTCTAACGAACGTCTTTGGCCATGATAAGAAATTTGCAAGTAAAACAAACATTAAAATATAATTAAATCTAATACATAGTATCATGCCAACTATCACATGTTCGTATCTCAGTATTTCTCTCTGTATAAAACTATTGGTCTTTTACTGCACTCTTTCATTTGCAAGCATAAGCTTGCTGATGGGGAATTTGAGTCACACACAATAAGAACCAAATTAAGGCCCTAAAAACCTGGGAGTTTTGATCATTCATAACCTTTTAATATCTGTCTTTATGTCTTTACCAAACATGATTCTCTAACTTATGTGTCTGCGTTGCTGATTAGGATATTGAACTCCTCTCAAATTTTCTATAAATTATAAGATAATGTATAGCCAAAGCACTAGTACTAACATGTTAGACTGATCTCAAAGGTCACTGGTTTATCTACAAAAAATGTCTTTCCAGAAATAATCAGTCAGGCACCTACATGTAACAAAAAAGGCAACAGCCCGGGAGTTAAAAAAATTCAACTAATCACTGTGGATCTATTCTTATTAGTGAGCACAACAAATTGCCTTAACTACATGTAATCTTAACTACATGTATATAATTGGCAGCATTCAGAACAGATAATCCCAAATTAAATGGTCCATGGATCAAATATGGCCAACCCATTTGAGAGCAATGCCACTAATCCCTGCAGGGACCAAGCAATTTAAAAAACAGATTAAATTTAGGCTCCGGGGTTTAATTGCTAGGCCCTTGCAGGGCAGGACATGTGGTAGGAGGGGACATCATTAGGGGATTACCAGCATTGCTTTCTAGTGGGGTCAGCTCTACTTGATCCAGGGATCATCTGTTCTGAAAGCCCCCATAAGTTCCAAATTTACTGATTTTTCCCTTTTATCCAAAAATAAAACTTCAATAGGAGTGTCAGCACATGTCACTTGCCACTACATCATGTGCATGTTTGTACTCATGTAAGTGCATGCTTTATTTTTTTGAAGGCAATAATGATGTCATGTAACGATACAAATTCTTTTATTCCATTAAAAATATGGTAGGTCAAAATTCACTAGCAATTACCTTATACCTATTTCAGTACTACCAGTGAATCATGGGTATTAGTAGCTCATTTTTCAATCAGATGTTCAAACTATAGGACTGCCCTGGGAATTGGAAGAATCACTCAATGAATGTTGAAGGTTATCTATCATACTAGATATGCTCATCATTAAGCTCCAGTCCCTGGTAATCATCACTATAGTCAATTTCTATAAATACAAAATCACATGGGTATTTTGTAAAATATCACACTTTTTATTTTAAAAGTGATGCTAAAAAATTATTATTTTTTTTTTACTTTTCTGGTGCCCACTTAACAAAATGTTCTAAAGCAGAAACTATATATCAATGACATCATTGTGAATCTCAACTCTGCAGAAGCCCACAAGTGCCCAGCTTCAAATCATTGCAGTGGACCCTTGTTGGCTTGGTAACTGCCTATTTATCATGCCACTATCAGAACAATTTTGGGAAATATAATCACCAACTTAGTGAACTGCATCATGTAGACATTCACTTGTACTAAATGAAGCTTATTGCAGTAAAAATAAACAAGGCATCAAAGAAAGAAATATAATCCAATAAAGCTGGTTTGCCAATTTGAGCTGTATGTCAATTATTCTTGTAAGTTACAAAATAATAAGTACCACAATTTTATTTTTACAGCATTCGTAGTGGCAGTACATAAAAATCTTATTATCAGTTTTGATGCAATGTTACTTAATGCTTAACAGCTTATAATCACCATCGATTATTAAATTAGTAAATTATGCACTGCAGGTAACACAGATATTTAGAAAATGTGACTAGCAAAGGTCTTCAGGCCTATGGAAATTCAAAGTTAAGATGGAAAAAATATCAGTAGAACAATGTAAAAGTCCAATTTACTCCATTCTGAGATTCTGTGAGGGATTGATTATGACAAACTGCAAAGATTTGAGTTTATCCATTTTTGACTTTTTATTATATAATACACGATAACTGATCGTCAATGATCCGATCAGGCTGATTTTCAAACTTGACCTGTACTTTATGTTCTGTAAGTTTAAAGACAAAAGGTAAAACGGTTTTCATTTTATTTGTATAATAGTGGATGAAATATGCTGAAAAAAGAATAAATAAAAGACCATAACTTTTGGAAAAAATGGCCTGATCAGGCTGATTTTTTAACTTGACCTGTATTTTATGAAAATCCATCTGTTCTGTAAGTTTGAAGAAGGTGAAATGGCTTTCATTTTATCTGCAGAAAAAAGAGGAAGAAAAAAATTATTACTTTGGGAAAAATGGTCCAATCAAGATGATGTTTGACTTTGACCTGTATTTCATGAATATTTGTCAGTTCTGTAAATAAATGTCTAAATACACAGCTCTTGATTGCATATAGAACAAATGTAATACCAATAAAAAAAAACAAATTTAACTACCTTGAAATTTGACAAAATCTTCAATTTGCATTCCGTGTTCTAGAGAAAATTTTCCATGTAGTAAATTCCTTCACACAATTGAATGCCATTTATAAATTGTGATGTTTTATAGACCATAAAAACATAAAACAACCTTAGTGTTTTAAATACCATAACAACATATCACAGCATTATAATGGAAACAAGTTCAAACTTAATTCTTGCATCCCTTTACCAAGATAAGCAAACAATTCCTGTTTATGACTTTATTTTTGAACTGATGAACTACAGTCATGGCTGGAGGGAGGTTGCCATCTTTCATGTTTCTGTCCTAATATAGAAAACTAATTTTGACCAAAGTTACCACTACACCCATCTCTCTCTCCATCCTCCTGTTCACTAATTCCATTAACTTTTTAAAGGTCTACGACTGTCTCTATTGTCAATAATAGCTTTCATTGTATCCAGGGGGATTAAAATGAGCAAAAACTTGTGAAAGCTAGACTTCTTTTTTTGTAACTTGACACAGTTAAAATGTGTAATGGAACAGATGCTTTTTTTTTTTTTTTTGCTAAGAAAATATTATCTAATCACTCTCAACTGTTACAGCATATGAGGAAGTTGGTTCCTAATGGATAAAACCACCTAGAAGAAAATACACTTAGAAGATAATCACCACTCAATAAGGAAAAATGAGTCTGGAAAAACTGTCTGGCAAAGCTAGACACACTCTAAGTATGAGTTATAATGTAGTTTACACCATGTGTATCTGCTATAAATAAATGTCTGTGGTTCAGTACTTATTACTTAAGCTACTCAGGATAATTAATTAAGTACAGCACATAAGGGTCTACACCACCCCCACAATCCTCAAAGGAAATAAAATGCAGGAAATACACCCTTATATTAGAATCTAATCAATAACCACAAAGATAACAAAATCTAATAACTATACACCAATGACTTCCTATCTATACTGGATCTCTAAGTGCCCATACTACATATTGCAGGATGTACTAAAACATGTTCCATTAATAATTGTATTGTGTCTCTTCAATGCTTTAACGTAAAAATACTTGAAACATGGGTTCTAGGATCAAATGAGCCAGATATATTTGATCATAACCTCTTTAAAATATCCCACTTATGTTTTAAAAGCTCTTCACACGGAAACTTCATTAGTTGCTCATTGCCATATAGCACATGCAACTTTGAGTGCTTTTCCTGGAATTAACTGTCAGATCAAACACAAATCTAAGGCATATAAAAAAATACATGCTGTAACATTCAGAACAGTAAATTGTGGGTGTTAAAAGACTGAAATCTTTATAATCTCCAACATACTCAGCTGAGAGATAATAATTTCAGCAAATGGTTGTTTGTGAAATCCTGTCAAATGAATCTTGAATAATTTTGAACTCACAGGACAACTTGACAAGGGTGATATCACTAAATGAACTGCATTTGCCTACTATTTATTTCTAAAGTAGAGTAAAAAATACATGAATTCTGCTCAATAATTATTGTCAATCATCCATCTAGATCGACCTAACTCCCTGGGGGTTCATGCTAAATTGATGTCAGCCGAGTGTGCACGGTAGTTAATTACCCCCTTACAGCTTTTAGTCGGCAGTAATCTAGTGACTCCCCACAGGGATAGATCGATCTAAAATCTGTGGGAATGGGGTCTTAGGGACCATTCCCAGACCCTATTGTACCAACTGTGGATCAATCCATCTCCAAGGGGATTCTTGCTAAATTGCAATCAACTAGGGGGTAATTAATTATTGTTAAGCAGCTTCAGTAGGCGTGCCAGACATCTAAGACCCTAGGAGATGGATCGATCCTGTTAGATCAGTCTAGGTAGGAACCCAGTCTTAGGGACCATTCCCAGACCCTAATGTACTAATTTTGGGGGTAATTAATTATTGTTTAACGGCTTCAGAAGGCGTGTCTGACATCTAAGCAGCTTAAGCTGAAAGCAATTTAGTGAGAAACCCCTTGGAGATGGACCGATCCTGGTTGACAAATCTAGGTAGTGTTATAATATCATTTTATTATTATTAAATTATAAAAATATTAATTGTACATACAAATGCTCTCCTTATTCATCCTGAACCTTCTCCTCAATGTATACAGTCATGTCTGTGCATGTACTTTAATACACATAATTTATAAAATTATAGACTGCTTGGCATGCAAGCTCTAAGGTAGCTTTTAAGAGGCAAAATGTTTTATGCTTATCCAGTCTAGCAATATATCCTTCTGTTAACTTTATTAACAAAATTATATATATATTGGGTCATAGTCATTGTATATGTAGTTGTGCTGAAATAAAGTTATTCTCATTATTATGATAAGTTAAATTCAAATGTTAGACAACATCCAACCAAATATATTTTATAGTGTTGTGTTGTACAAAATAAGGCAATAATGAAAATTTAAGATGTTTGATGTATACCAAAAAAATTAAAAATGTCAATTAAAAACTTGTACACAGGTACAATCAAAAACATACGAGTAATCACAATGTTAAA
>NW_019775554.1:99427-113609 GCF_001039355.2 Lingula anatina | reverse complement strand
TGATACACTACCATACGGCTATTAAATTTCATAAACTGCTGAGTAGTGTTGTTTATATAATTATCATCTTTCATTTTGTTGTACATACATTGTTTTGGTGTTTTAATCTGTATATACAACTGATAATTCACTATAATCAACTTGTAATGCAATTATGTATCATAATTATTATCTTTCAGTAAAATAGACATTTATGTCCATTGTTTTAATGTGTACATACAACTGTTAAATCACTATAATCAACTTCTTACAATGCTGGAAGATTTTAATAAAATCATGTTTTTATTTACAACTATACTTGTTTGTCACTATATTATGCCCTTTATCCTTAGTAATTCTTTAAAATCTCCTACTGTTTTAATATCAAGCCCAGGCCCGTTCTGTGACGTCATCCGTTACCATAGTAAAACGTAAACAAAAATAGGGAGTCTTGTTTGTTTACTTAAAAAATTGTTTGTTTATTTTGTAAACATCCCCCATTGTTCGCTATAGGTTTTCCATTGTTCAAATGACATAACAATAGAAAAAAATGAAATTCTTTTGTTACTTATAGTACGGATGTTACTACTATCACAGCTGGTGGAACCAATTGTAAAAAGATCAAGATTTGGTAGACAAATTAAGATGCCATCTCATTTAAGAGATTTTACCTTAGAATGATTATGTTGATGTATATGTTGTTAATTAGTTAAGATATAGTTGTATATTAATACTTCCTTTAATTTTCGGCAGTGCTAAAATAAAAGGAATTTAATTATTTGTATTTTTATTTAGATTATGAATGAAACCAATATGTTGCAAATATTAAAAGAAGAAAGAATTTCCATGGTCTAGAGAATGGATTGAAAATCCAGAAACTTTATATTATTATGCCATAAGAAATTTGGAAGTGACTGCGTTATGGGAGTCAAAAACTTTGATATATCTTGGAAAAATGTGGAAAGAGGGAATACTGGTTGAAAAAGGCTATGACTGGATAATAGAGAACCTGGAACAATATGAAAATAAAAAACCAAAGTAAGAATGCCTTAAACTAATCTATTATTTAAGACATAAACTTAACAATTATTAAGAGAGACATATGACAAAATAAAGAGATATTCATAAAGTATCTGATAGTTTGTACTTCCTATTATATTTCAGGTAACTTGATCAAATCAACAGTCCAAGTTGGTATATGTTTTCTTAATATCTGTTTGAATTTTGTTGTTGATCAGATGCAATGAACACCTACTTTCATATTTTTTAGATTATAGTTTTGCATGTAGTCGGATTAGGAATTGTTGAGGTAACAATTCTTTTCTTATTGTATAATGGTAGCAGAGCTAGGTTCATGATAAAATATTCCATAGAAATTTATTATAAAAGTAATTTGAATTAGTTTATGTTTGAATAATAGGTGTACATAGTAAATGCGGCAAGGCTGTAATACTATGTTAGTGATGTAATACTATGTTATTAACGTAATACTGTTAACTTTCACTTGAAATAAAAGATCATTATCATGTCATTTTTATTCCAGAAAATAAACCATGTAATTAGTTTATTTCAGATATGGATGATTTAGACATGCTAGATGAAGCCTATTTTGTCCCTGATTATGATGACAAAGATATGGTGGAAGATCCTACTGTCCAAATTGTTGAAGAGGGGAAGGAAGTTGCCCACACAAAGTGCAGGAAGAAACAGAGGAAAGAAGTTCAGTGTGGATTGTGTCTGGTGTCCAGTACTAACTTGAAAAGACATCTTGGATGTCATATGAAATTTGTTCATTTGCCGTGGTATATGACTCCAGGATTGGTGTGTTGGTATTGCAGATCGATAGAAAAGGACAATTCGCTTTAACGTAAACGTCATGTGGAACTGGTGAATTCGAGGAAAAACTGTGGATCCAGTTGGTGAATGGATTTTTGTATTTCCTGATATTGACATTAAATATGAGAAATATATGGTAACTGATGAAATATGTATTAAGTGACGGACTAGTAATATTACCAGATAAATGTTCTGAGGACATTAATTTTGTTAAAATATACAGTTATGGAAATGGTATGGAGCCTAAGCCTAAGCCTGAGATTCTGAATTCTTTGTTGACTTTGTTTCACTTTGGAGAACATTCTATCTTCTGTTACAAAAGGTTTCATCAGAGGATCATGAACTCGGTAGTCATTGGTATTGGCAGATGAAATTTACTTTGTTGCACGGATGAAAGATGGACTATAATACGATTTGAATATCTTAACATTGACAATGTTATCATTAATAATATTGTTTTGAGCAACTTTGAGTTAAAATCACTTTGCTTACTTTAAAGCCTGACAAGTTTGGAATTTCACCCAAGAAACATGGCCCCAAAAGAAAAATTCAATTAAAAGACGAGTTTTTGTTAGTTTTAATGAAAGTACAACTTGCCCTCCTTTCCCAAGATTTGGCAGACCAT
Source organism: Lingula anatina (assembly GCF_001039355.2). The sequence continues at coordinate 111,169 of NW_019775554.1, read as the reverse complement.
GTTAAAATTAGTCCCTCAGTGTGTTCTAAAACCCTCTATGTTTGGATTTAAGTGCTATCTTTTTGTTTGAAACCATTCATTTTTTATCCTCCTAAAGAATTCATTCATTCCAACCTTCCACAAATTTTTTATCCAAAATACAAAAATCTCCGTTGTATCATAGATTGCACAGAAATTTTCCTTGACCACCCGCAAGACCTACTTCTTCAATCCCTTACGTGGTCTGACTACAAAAAAAAAAAATTATATGGCAAAATTTCTCACAGGTACAATTATACAGAGTACCAGTGATATGTACACACATTGCACAGAGAATTACACTCTAACCGTGGAGCAGACCCACGGCTGTTGCCATACAAGACAGTCTTTTAGAATTATCAACTCAGGGGATGTTGACCATACAATATCATCAGCGTCCTTAAAGACTCTGCCCGGGACCAGGAAGCTCCACAGTATTAAGAGCATTCAAGAAAATGTTCTAGCCACAAGGAGACTGTCATGCTTCTGTCACTCATGCTTGATAAACAAGCCTGAATACTGCAGTTCTGGTATCGAGTGGGACATAGTAAAATTGAAAGCCAAAACAAAAGATGTGCCTTGCTCTTCCCATCCTGCACCTCAGCCAGCCACATCACCTCAGCAGGAAACCAATCATGATCAACCAGAGACACCTGAGGCGCCGCAGGCACGACGTGCCTATTTTGACAATATGTCCCGTGGAGTGTCTGAATGTGGCACCTACAGGGAGTAGGAACAACTTTGTTCAATAGGAGGAACCAAAATCTCAGATTTTCCCATTCCACAAGTTTGGCCAAAGACCGTGCTTGAAGTTTCAGACATTGTCGACAGTGAGGCACTTAATCTGCGCCCAAACTCCGTCCCTCAACATCTCTACCCTGTTGCTGTTGCTGTAGATGGCAACTGCATGCCTCGCAGCATTGCCAAAGTTGTCTTTGGTGATGAAGTCTACCATACAGAAGTAAGATGCCGAATGATACTGGAGCTTGTCCAAAATGCAAACCAACAGTGGCAAGTAGAGGCAGAGAGACAGGGTCTCCGCAGGGCTGAGAGGAGGGAGAGGGACTCTCTCCAAGTATAAAGGACAGACACCTTACACCCCTGCTCTTAGTACAATCCACACACCCCCACTCAATAATAGGCAGTGCCACTTGGAGTGTGTAGTTTATTTCACACAGCAGACATCACAGAAGTAAGAATTTAGGAAGTGGTAGTGGTATAAAAGAGGTGTGACGATGTATTGTGTTAGTCGAGATTGTTTTATATTGCTACAGATAGATGTTTCTATAAGTAAAGTACAGTCCAATTCGCAATTTGAATCTCTTGTGATTGGTGATTTGGTAAAACTTGGAGACATATAACTGCTCAGTTGTTTTTAATTCATTTTATGAATCGATGGAAACCATAAATCTGTAAAAACTTAGTTTAGTTGTGTTGTGAATTGTGTTTTAGGAACATATTTTAGGTCAATAAATGTCTGAAACATGTATCCTTTGTTATCACTAAAGCCCAGTGTTGCATATGTGCAACATTTCTTAAATTGGGGTCAATGAGTGCAATAAACCAAAAAAAAAAAAAATGCAAAAAGTATATTAATAGACCCGAAATGATCCAAATACAGTCCTGGACTTTTTTTTCGACAGTGTTTTGATTCCCTTGGCTTTGCAGGGTTAAGAATCCTCTTCCTGGTGTAAGAAATTTGGTAAACTAGAATGGGACGAATTGACCGGCCGGATTTTGGATCCCTTACTTCATGTTGCAGGTCGGCTTATGGATAGTGGAAATGTGAAAATGATGAATGTTGGAGAATTAGTGGGAGAAAATTTTGTGTCACAGGTCGATGAGCAGAAAGATATGAGGCCAATGGCCCCAAGAGATAGAGAGAAAGAACTCTTAATGATCAATTCAAAACTCAAGCAGAAAAAAACATTGCTGCAACGTGTACATGAAACAGTTCCAGTACCCATACACCTTTAGTGTGTATAAACAGCAGCAACTTATCATGTTGAGGTGACAGCACAACATGTGCCTGCAAGCAACCTAGCCTTTGGTTCACATTCAGGAAGCCTACACCCATTCAAGCATCTATTATATTAAAACTAAATAAAAACTTTTGTAATAAGAAAAAAAAAAACTGCAGAAAAACTAATCAGTTTTCTCTCCTATTTGTGATATTCCCATTTCTTTTAGACAATGTACTTTTGAAATAAGAAAAAAAGAAAACTGCAGAAAAACTGATCAGTTTTCTCTCGTATTTGTGATACTCCCTTTTCTTTTAGGCACTGTAAGATGGGATGGCAAGGCTGACGTTGCATTAACATGCAACGAAGTAGGCATACATTTTGTTTTAGCTAAATCAGAAGTATTAAACAAAATTATATCTCAAACTTAATTCAATCTTAAGCAATAGGATACAAGGATTTTTACCTTTTTTGAAGCATAAATACATAACTTCCAGAAGTAGACAATGTCTATGACAGATACCTGCTAACATGATCAATATAACATTTTTTTTGGACATATAGCCATAAAAATGGCTTCACTGTTTGTACCATTTCTTTGCAATCAGAAACATAAACCATGCACTGAATTTTGAAATACAATTCTGGTAAAAATCAGACAAATCTTTTGCCTGTATATATCTATAACACCATAAGAATGCAAATAATGCCTGGAATGATAATTTTTCCTACTTGTCCAACTGCCAAACTTCTCGTTTCAATACCAATATGGCATCTTCTCTAGACCTCCGTCAGGATCTCCACAGCTTGATTTTACTTGTTCTTTTATCAACCTTCAAAGTACCAGCCATTCGTCCATCAAATAAGCCAAAGACGCCTCCTGGAAATTTATTAGTTGTTGGGTGAAATTCTTTGGTAAGCAACAAAGTAAAGCTGGGTACTTTCTTTTAATAAAAAGATCTTTTCATTAAATCTTGGCACATGTTGATGTTGACGTTCATGTCAAAAGTTTATTTTAAGCTTTGCATATTTTTGATTGATTCTTTTGTGATCAGCATGTTGAATATGTGTCAGAAGTGAGAATACACAATGATATAAATAAACTCTGAAACAGCAATGAAACTTATCACAAAAGCACACTAATACACATAAGCTGAAAGAAAAGTAAGTCATATTTAAACCTAGCAGCCCCAAAAACAGTTAATTTTCTAAATCAGCTATGCTCTAAAAATTCTGTCAATAGTAAGAATATATTAGCAATAAACAAACCAGTATGAAGAAACAGGATCCTTGTTCCCTTGAACCTGCCTGGCTGAGTGGTCAACTCCCTGACCAGTCCTCTCACTGCCTTCCCAGTGTATACAGGGTCCAGCATGATCCCAGTAGAGGTGCTCACGTCCAGTATGAACTCTTAAATGTAAAAGACAGCTTATTATATTTAACCAAAATAAATCAATACAATTCCAATGCCAATCTGACAGCTAGATTAAGCTAAATACATAATTTTTGTTTCAAACCTTCATGCCATGGGTGGGTATACTAGCTATAACCAAAAGGTGAAATCTGAACAGAGACATTTCTGTCCAGCTGTTCTCTGGTCACTTGGGCCACTTGACCAGCAAACTGACCATCCTAGTCTTGGGTGAAGTAGCCCATATCTGTGTCCTCTGAGGTCTCAGATGTTTGGTACCTGGCACTGTCTTAGTCAGTCTTCAGTAAGTCTCACAGTGATAGTGGCAGAATGTATTGAAAGAAGCATATAATGGTCACTTTGTAGCTCATCAGGGCCACAGAATTTAGCAGACAAAGTGGCATTATGTAAGCTCAGGTGAAAATGTAGCAGATTATGCATCACCTGGAGTTTACCTAGACCAATCCAATGAAGGTGCCATCCAGACGTGGCTGAAAGGACCAGAATTTCTGTGGAAGCCAGAGCGAGAATGGCCTAAGAGTCCAGATATCTTTGATGATGTACCAAGTGATGACAAGAAAGTGAAAACAGCACAAATTTGGCTGTGTTTTTGTCAGATTTCTGCATCTCAGACTGTAGAAAATAAGCTGGAAGAAGTGATGAACAGATACTCACAGTTGTACAAGCTACAAAAAACCATAGCTTGGATACAATGTTTTAAGTCTTTACTGCGAAATCGTGCTGAAGTTAGAACAGGACCTCTAACAGTGGACGAAATCACTCAAGCGACAAATGAAATTGTTGAAATAGTTCAGAGGAAGGTATTTCCAAGAGACTTTGCTAAAGAGGTTTTCACTGTAGCTGTCACAACACTCAGTGTGCCACCCTAACTTGGCACTTGCCAAAATCTTGACAATGCTAGGTTGCTGCAGAAAGACCTCATAGCCTCATTCCCTGATGAAGATGTTCTGCTAGACAATGAAATATTGGAGGTAAAAACTTTTTCAATATTAAGCTGTTGGCTGAAGAAAAATGACTTCATTTTTACAACATAACACAGCTGATAAAATTTTTGGGAGAAAAACCTCAACAGGAAAATCCAAGTAAACAACATCACTAAGAAACTCACATGCCCTTATCACCATGGTTCTGTTAAACAACAGTACACAACGATTTGACTCAGCTAGCTAACTGTGATAACTCTGAACATTGGTGTGGCTTCAAAGCTGGACCTGCAGTACACCTATGGATGAGATTGCATATAACAATATGCCACTGACCAAAATGTGTAAACAAAATATTTTTTGCTTCTTGGTAACCTTGATTTGGAGATAAAATAATACAATCTGTAATGGCATTTCATTCATTTACTTCTTTCATTTCTTTAAATAAGTCGTTTTTGTCTAGTAGATTTTAGTAGGAATATTTTTAAGATCTGTTTCAATTTTAACCCCAGGACGTTGATTCTAGATTTTATTTAGACAGAGAATCTGTATGCTAATGGTCCCAAGAGTCCCAAGAGTATATGGGTGGATTGATGATGAAGAACTGCATGATATTGGATTCAATTCCCAAGTTTTGCCATCCAGCTTTCAAAACCAGTCTAAAAGCAGCTAATATTATGTCTGATAGTCTGAATACTTTTTAACTCCAACTTCTAAATTTCCATCATATATAATTTGAGTTCTCTTGATAACCTTCATACTAACCTAGCTCCTCTTCTGTAGATAAACCATATCCCTTCCCCTTGTAGCCATCTATAATGTCAACAATGTCACAGGATTTGGTATCTGTAATACCAGTAGCCTCTAGGGTCTCATTAATGTGATCATGGAAGTACTTTGGGTCATCACTGACTATAACTGCATGAATCCTTGAAATTCAAACACAGAACATCTAATCTGTATCAATATAGTTTTTGTTTATTATTATTATTACTATTATTATTATCATTATTTCATTTTTGTTAAGTGCAAGCTAATGCATGGACAATCTAGGATGGCGGGTAAGGACCAAAGAAAATTTAATAACTTTAATTGTTTTTAGAACTTAAGGATGTAGATAACAGGGGTAGCTATCTTCTAAACCGGCCAAGATATACCAACATGTTACATATCAATAGAAAGCTAATTTCAACAGCTCTTCATTTCATATCCTTATTTTATTATGTAATTGTTACGTAATGAGATATAATGCTTAATAGGTGTGCTCAACATGATCTTTACACCTTAAAAACTAGAAGTCCACTACAAATGGACGTGTAGACAGCTTGACTCGTGAGCCCTCATAGGGATCAACAAGAATGCGCCTCAAATTAGCGATATGTGTTGAATTAGCAGAGATATCAAAATAAACTTGGTTTCCAGTTCAACGAGACCCCCTAGCCTAACTAAAGCATGCCTAAGTTGAAAACGGAGCTGATGTTATGAAATCCCAGACGCATACTTTCAGACAAACCTTAGATCTAACGAATGAATACCAGCTTTCATCGGTTGAGAGTTCTAATTAATTTTGACACTGGTCTAAATCGTTCTCTTGAAGCCATAAACTGAAGCGGAGAAATCAGCCTTTTAGTGCTCCCCGGAGATTCCAACGTTATATAATCAGTGAGCTGCATTGGCAAGCTGAGAAATTTAGTTATTTATACTGGTTCAGCCCTCTACTCACTGCCTATGTAACTGTCACTATGTCTTTCATCCATTTTCAACATTATTATTGAACNTTCTGCATCTCAGACTGTAGAAAATAAGCTGGAAGAAGTGATGAACAGATACTCACAGTTGTACAAGCTACAAAAAACCATAGCTTGGATACAATGTTTTAAGTCTTTACTGCGAAATCGTGCTGAAGTTAGAACAGGACCTCTAACAGTGGACGAAATCACTCAAGCGACAAATGAAATTGTTGAAATAGTTCAGAGGAAGGTATTTCCAAGAGACTTTGCTAAAGAGGTTTTCACTGTAGCTGTCACAACACTCAGTGTGCCACCCTAACTTGGCACTTGCCAAAATCTTGACAATGCTAGGTTTCTGCAGAAAGACCTCATAGCCTCATTCCCTGATGAAGATGTTCTGCTAGACAATGAAATATTGGAGGTAAAAACTTTTTCAATATTAAGCTGTTGGCTGAAGAAAAATGACTTCATTTTTACAACATAACACAGCTGATAAAATTTTTGTGAGAAAAACCTCAACAGGAAAATCCAAGTAAACAACATCACTAAGAAACTCACATGCCCTTATCACCATGGTTCTGTTAAACAACAGTACACAACGATTTGACTCAGCTAGCTAACTGTGATAACTCTGAACATTGGTGTGGCTTCAAAGCTGGACCTGCAGTACACCTATGGATGAGATTGCATATAACAATATGCCACTGACCAAAATGTGTAAACAAAATATTTTTTGCTTCTTGGTAACCTTGATTTGGAGATAAAATAATACAATCTGTAATGGCATTTCATTCATTTACTTCTTTCATTTCTTTAAATAAGTCGTTTTTGTCTAGTAGATTTTAGTAGGAATATTTTTAAGATCTGTTTCAATTTTAACCCCAGGACGTTGATTCTAGATTTTATTTAGACAGAGAATCTGTATGCTAATGGTCCCAAGAGTCCCAAGAGTATATGGGTGGATTGATGATGAAGAACTGCATGATATTGGATTCAATTCCCAAGTTTTGCCATCCAGCTTTCAAAACCAGTCTAAAAGCAGCTAATATTATGTCTGATAGTCTGAATACTTTTTAACTCCAACTTCTAAATTTCCATCATATATAATTTGAGTTCTCTTGATAACCTTCATACTAACCTAGCTCCTCTTCTGTAGATAAACCATATCCCTTCCCCTTGTAGCCATCTATAATGTCAACAATGTCACAGGATTTGGTATCTGTAATACCAGTAGCCTCTAGGGTCTCATTAATGTGGTCATGGAAGTACTTTGGGTCATCACTGACTATAACTGCATGAATCCTTGAAATTCAAACACAGAACATCTAATCTGTATCAATATAGTTTTTGTTTATTATTATTATTACTATTATTATTATCATTATTTCATTTTTGTTAAGTGCAAGCTAATGCATGGACAATCTAGGATGGCGGGTAAGGACCAAAGAAAATTTAATAACTTTAATTGTTTTTAGAACTTAAGGATGTAGATAACAGGGGTAGCTATCTTCTAAACCGGCCAAGATATACCAACATGTTACATATCAATAGAAAGCTAATTTCAACAGCTCTTCATTTCATATCCTTATTTTATTATGTAATTGTTACGTAATGAGATATAATGCTTAATAGGTGTGCTCAACATGATCTTTACACCTTAAAAACTAGAAGTCCACTACAAATGGACGTGTAGACAGCTTGACTCGTGAGCCCTCATAGGGATCAACAAGAATGCGCCTCAAATTAGCGATATGTGTTGAATTAGCAGAGATATCAAAATAAACTTGGTTTCCAGTTCAACGAGACCCCCTAGCCTAACTAAAGCATGCCTAAGTTGAAAACGGAGCTGATGTTATGAAATCCCAGACGCATACTTTCAGACAAACCTTAGATCTAACGAATGAATACCAGCTTTCATCGGTTGAGAGTTCTAATTAATTTTGACACTGGTCTAAATCGTTCTCTTGAAGCCATAAACTGAAGCGGAGAAATCAGCCTTTTAGTGCTCCCCGGAGATTCCAACGTTATATAATCAGTGAGCTGCATTGGCAAGCTGAGAAATTTAGTTATTTATACTGGTTCAGCCCTCTACTCACTGCCTATGTAACTGTCACTATGTCTTTCATCCATTTTCAACATTATTATTGAACTTTTGCAACCGGAGGCCCCCTCCATGCATTGACAGCAGCCACCATGTTAGTCGTGACGTCAGCCTTATTCACCACGTGACACCTAGGGGGAGTGCCTTTGCCCATATACGTCTCATCTATATGTCTGCTTTTTAAAGCTTTAATAGATCGTCAGAATTAAGTTCACTGATAAATTCAAAATGAAAAGTATTGTTTGGCAAGTGAAAGCGCGACGTTACTCACAGAATGTGAAAGGCTTAGCAGCAATCTAGTACGGGAAATATACAGCTGCACAGTGGAGCTGCCAATCAAACACATATATGGACAAGTGTGACCTACTTTAAAACTCAGACACGCTACCACAGGGGTAAATCAGCAATTAGGCTAAAATTACTGGTTTATTTGTAAACTTCCATTATTTTAAGATAGGCTGATATGTAGTTGATATTTCATCTATCTAATACTGACAAATTCAGAAAAACACCCAAATTTTGACAATTTACTGTTTATTACTACCTTAAATCTGACGTACACTTACCTCAGCCTGGAGCCAGTGAGGTAGTTGGTCAATGCCAGGCCTGCAGCTGTGCCTCCACTGCCACAGGCAAAGACAATGTCATCAAAATCTCTCTGGATACCCTGCAGTGGAATTAGTTCTTTACTTCAAAATGTGTTTATTGTCATAATTATTAGCAAATGACTGGAAGAAAAATTCTAAAATGCAACAGATACAGGGAAAGAAATTTTTTTCAAAAAGGTGTTTCTATCTATATTTTTCCACACTGACTTTCCATAGCTCATTGAAACTAGATATTAATCTTTTTTTTATCAGAAACAAAATATTTTTGATGCCATCTTTAATTTAACCTTATGCACATTATCCAAACACATAACTTTGAATAAACAGCTGGGAATACATACACTGATACTCCCCTTCCCCTAAACCACATTGTTAAACCTAATTTCTTTAACTTTACCTGGGAAATCATTTCCTGGAAAGCCGTTATGTACCCAAACAGTCCAACAACATTAGATCCTCCTACTGGTATGAGATATGAATTTTCTCCTCTCTCGTCTCTAAAAAGGAAAGATAATCTTATGTAGAATTTTATACTGGAACAGTAGTCTTCAGGCAATAGTTTATCATGCATACCTCCATCTCATCTAAACCAACTCCTAATTAATCTACAGAAATAAAGTCATGAAGGGAGAGTTATAACATTAAATTATTAATATTATGCAAAAAAAACAACAAACAAACCAACTGCTGATTTCAACCATGAAAAAAAAATGAAAATGAATGAGAGAAGAGCACATACTTCTGCCTCTCAACTTTTAATGATATCAATCAAAATTAATCTTTTCAACTGCCTTCAAGCACATTAATAAATGACATGTCATTATGGAATTAAGAAACTGCTCAAATTTAAATCTGAAAATATTCTCCAATAAGAAAAGACATTTCAATGTAGATTGCAGTAACTTGAATAATTACTTTATTTGATTGGCAATTTTCTCCATCTTTGGTTTGAGATGAGTAAGGTAAGGAGACTTCCTTGGTACAATATACATTTCTGCCCCACAAAGTCTATTCAACAACACGTTGCCATCAAACCCTATGTCCTCTTCATGCTGAAACCAAAAAATATAATAATAATAAAAAAATAAATAAACTAAAATACAGCTAACTATTTTTGCACATTTCTGGTGTTGTAATCTTTTGCAATTTTTATTATCTAAATTTACACAGAACAATAATGATCTATTTTTTTTTTCTGAAATGTTTCTTTTGTAAGTTTGGGAAAAGAAAAAGAAACATTAACATTTGTGATTAAAAGTTAAGTTAATAATTAGACTGACATAAAATGTCCTGTTGTCTCTCAAGGAAAGTCACTGAATCAGTCTTAACCTTTCTGACTAAATTCAAAGCTTAATTTGAAATCCAATCTTACACATTATTTACCCACAGTTAATATGGCAAAATCAACAAAATCACCATGAGATACTAGCATAAGAATGATACTGTCAAACTGACGTGACGCTCACTTTGACATCTCCTCTTAGCAACAGATGGCTCTGCATTCCAAGCTGAGCTGCAGCCACGGCTGTTGCTCTGACATGATTGGATTGAATCCCACCACAAGTGATCACATGCTTGCAATTATTGATCAAGGCATCTGCAAGGAGAAATTCTAACTTCCGCACCTGTTAAATGGAAAGCAAAAGGATAGTAATCATAAGGCCTTGACACAATCAGCAACATTAAAAACTATCGACCAAACTATGAGATTTTCTTATAATCTTTTACATCTTTGGTTACAATTTCATTTTGTACATTTTTAGGGGTGGATTCAGAGATATTTTCTGACAGATACCCTAACTATCCATCATCCATTTTGACCAACAGAAAAAATTAGATGTCTATCAATGTAAACTTGTAAATTTCAGTCTTTTGGAAGACCCAGAAGATGGGTTCTGTCTGCCCCTTATTTTATGTATATAACATTCTGATGAGCCACAGGGCTTAAAGCTTTAAAGTGCAACTTGGTAGGTGTTTCTACCCGTATTTTAAGTTCCAGACATCTAACACGATGTTAATCAAAACAAATGAACTTAAAATGAATGCTCACAAATTCCCCAATCAATGTTAATTGAGCGTGCAGCGCTTTCCCGCGAAATATTCCTGACGTCATGAGGGGAACCCCTCAGACGGGCCCCGCTTAGATAACTCGTCAGTTCTGAGACACAGTAAACATGGTGAAACGTTGCATTGTCGGCGGGTGCTCGAACACAAGTGAAAATGAAGGCATTTCGATGCACACATTTCCAAAAGACCTAACAGTAGCCCAGAAGTGGAAAAAGTTTGTAAATTTAACACGAGTGTGGGACTTAGACGCGAAAGTAGCTGTGGCAAACAACTCTGCTATCTGTAGCGCGCATTTCGAGGAGGCGTGTTTCGACGAAGGACAACAAATGAAGATTCGGCTTGGTTTTGCGCAGTAAGTTCATAATTTTGGTCATTTTTATCTTAATTTAACACTTTCGTTTGAGACTTGTTACATTTTTAAACAAATGAGACTAACCTTGTTACCAGACAGAGTACTGCCTGTCAGGTCATCTCTCTTGATGTGGAGAGAAAATGTAGATGGTATGCCAGGAATGTTCCACTGGTGTATGGGGGTCGGCAGCTGTGCTAACTGGAAAAAATCAAGAAAATACCATTATAAAGGATTGGCTTGATCAACAGATCGTGTTTTTTTCTCAGCAATTCTAAATTTGTAGCGAGGAGGAATATTTCAGTGTAATATATGTAGGAATGGCAAAATTTTCTCTGGTCTAACTTTTGACCAATTTTGTTTGTCACAATATTTTAATATTGTTATTAATTGTTATAATTATTTGGAGGGAGCCATGTTTACCTCTGAAGATACTGGGGCTGTGGTGGTGTGTGTGTGTGTGTGTGTGTGTGTGTAGAGTGTGTGTAGAGTAGAATCACTCGCTGTTTGTGTGTGGTGGGGGGGGGGGGGGGGGGGGGGGGGGGGGGGGGGG
>NW_019775554.1:52076-99201 GCF_001039355.2 Lingula anatina | reverse complement strand
GAGAGTAGAATCACTCGCTGTGTGTGTGTGTGGTGGTGGTGGGGGGGGGGGTTGGGTGCACGTGGTCCAGTGCCCCTATCCCATAAATGCTACACAAAGGACTATAGGCCCTACTTGGTGGAACACATATTTCACAAGACAGCATTAAAAGCTGAATGTTCGCAGTAAACTTACTCTAACATTGCTAGCTGAATCCTAATTAGACTAGGACTGAAGAAATGGATTCTGTAAATGGTAATTGGTAACGAATGGAATACACATTCTTTTGCTACTGTGGCATTACCTTCACTTTTTGCTGCGGAAACCATGACAATTTCTCAGCCCATGTTGGCAAAATGAATTGCACAAGTCTGCTGGACTTTCTTACGAACGCCACGGCTCTAGATAGATATATTTGGCGTGCTCTTTTGGGTGCACACAGAGCAGAATCACTCGCTGTGTTATTGAAACTGGCCGGCCTTCTGTTTCCTGCCCTTCACATGATGCAGCGTATGACCTAGTTTCTTCGTGCTACTTTAACTTCGGTAGGTTCCGTGAGCTCCCGAGTATTTACATGATACGTCACACATTTAGTAGTCACTGTCTTGTTCTGTGGTCCGCAGACACCACCAGGCGTTCCATTAGTTTGAGTAGAATTGAGAGTAACACGACATCGTAAAACATTAGGTCTACACTTCCGCGTCATTTTTCCGTTGAAGTACAGGCCTAGAGTCATAACCTACTGTTCAAGGCGATGCAATAGAGTCTCTCAATGAAAACTTTCTTTACTTTTCTTGGAAAAGGAAAAAAAATGAATAAATTAGCCCTACTATGTAATGTTTTCCCCACGTCTTTTCCTTTCTCCTATCTCGACCTTGCTTATTGCACCAATTTGGCATTTTGTTGATATTCTGATATACATGTAGGCCTATACACATCAGAAGGATAGTAGGCCTCTATTGTAGGGCCCAAATTGAGCAACCAGTAATTTATTTTAAAAGCTTCGATCTCTAGAGCCCGCCAGATTGTCCTATAAAGCTAAAAGTTGCTTGGGCCTATCAGCCTTTAAGATATATAAGAAGTATTTTGGAATGAGTGAGTGAGTAGGCCTACCTCTCTTAATACTAGGCCTATTATTATTATTATTATTATTATTATTATTATTAACTATTTATTCATTTTTTTTTCTTTTTGCTATCAAAGTAGATGTGCAGGAGCTGGGAAAGGACGAGGACCATATACGTACTCGGTAGGACCGGTGCGGGTGGAGGCGTGTTATGCGCTTAGGCGGCCCATGAGAAGGGACAGAGCCAAAAGCCGCCTAAGCGCATAACACGCCTCCACCCGCACCGGTCCTACCGAGTACGTATATGGTCCTCGTCCTTTCCCAGCTCCTGCACATCTACTTTGATAGCATCCACATTTTTTTCTTCAGCCTCCTTCGTTTTCTCTTTCACGCTGGTTTCTTTGCTAGCATTCTTTGTCCCACTTATGTTTCTTCCCTCCTTCTGATATTCCCCACCAGCGCAGCCTCCACTTCTTTGCTCTCTCACCAAGCCTTGTCGACGTCGTCCCTAGATCTCCCACACCTTCTCATTTCTTCCTGTTTTTGCGTGTTATTCTTAATGAAAAATGTAGCATCTTCATCTAAGCACATTCCATTACTTACGTTAGTTGAATGAAATCAGGAGTTGGAATGCATGTACGTTTCCGCTGACCTTCCTCGCAAAGCTTATGTGTTAGAAAACGGTCGTCCGTCATTTTTGAAAGTAGGCCCAAATAAAAGGTAAACTTGTGACTCAGAAAGTTAATTATCCATTAAAAAATGACAGGTCCGACGGATTTAAAATTGAAGTATGACCAAATCGTTATAGATTAAAAAAATTAAATGGCTTTTAGTCTTCTTCTTTTTAACTTATAAATTTGTGAAAAAATACCAGTCATAACTGGCAGTGAAGTAGTAGGGCCTACGCGTAGCAGAAATCACATGCACTGATACAATGTATTTGCCTTATTTTTTTTTTCAGGGGGAAGTGGGGGAAGGGTAGTTTTTATTTTCATTTGTAAACGACGTAGCATTGCCTACTTTGTAAATGAATCAACAGGACGGTCATGTATACAAAAGCTCTTTTTTATAAAGCATGTTCAAATTGGAAACAAGAGGCATTTTAAGATTAAAATCGCGTTACAAGACTTGGCAAAATTTCGTTCACTAGGTAATAGGATAAGAGGGGCGGTTTCTTCTCAGCCTACAAATAAAGCAACGCAGCTGCGTTCAAGATATATTAATCCCTGTTAATTTACGGCCCATTTGTCTTAAGATGATGAGACAAGACACGAGAACATCGCATATCACCCGCTTTTATTTGAAATTTATGTTTTCTACGGTACTTCAATGACATGACATAACTGAAAACTTCCAGGGACCATGATATATGGTTGCATACCGTAACCATTACGAATCTTAACTGGTTTAGTTATAGTTTTATTAATCATCTCAGAAGGCACGATGCATTTTCGCGCACGTAAGAACACGTAAACAGACAGTGTCGATGAAGTTAATTAAAACTGAACGTATTTGTGACTTTACGTTTTGAGTTATAGCCAGGCTAGGCGATCTTTTATTTTTAGACGTACTTTTAAACACGAGAATAAATGAGAAAACGTGTTGGATTGGACGAATAGATTTATTTCGTAGAGTGGGCATGATTGAAAAATGATGCGTGCAATGAATTTGACCATACATCACAATGTTACAATGCAGGTTTAGCGTTAAAATGACCAAGTCCTGTGCTTGGTACGAGGTTTCTCTACAATCTAAACAACATCACTTCCTTGGTACTGTGTGCGATGTCGCCGACCGATTATGACAATGATGCTGTTTGTTCCGTTCCCACTGTTAAACAGGTAAAACTTGCTCAGATCACCATATAATGTAAATGAATAAAAAAAGAAAGAATCACAAAACATCACAAAAAAGGAATAGTGTAGATTTACATATTTCTTTTTCACTTTTTTGCTAATGTCGTAGAAAAAGCTATCATTCACCCCCCCCCCCCCCCNGCTATCATTCCCCCCCCCCCCCCCCACCTTGTGTTTCATATTCGATTCTGCAGTCTTCGTTGCCCCTTTGTGGCCAGGGGTTAGTTACACAGGGGAATTTAAGCCCGAAAATTGGTCTAAAATTTTAGAACTAAATAATTTCTCTATTCCGGTTCAAGATACGTACAGTCCACTTGAATAAAATTAGTTTTGGCCTGAAACATTAATCATGTCTTTCTTGCTATAAAAACAGGCGCAATATTTCATTTAATTGAACTCTTAGTGATTTATCTAAGGTCTGCGCATCTGCGCAGACCAAATTTTAAGGTTAGTTTATTTTGTAAATTGGCGGCGACGAGAGTATATATAATTGGAGAAGTCACCGTCAGTTTTTTAGGAATGAGGGTGTTGCTCCACAATATATATATACCCAATACATACGATGGTCATAAAAATGTCTTATCAAATTCAATCAGTTCTTCAAAATTTAAGACCACTGGTCGCAGCCAAAATCGTTCTAACTACGTAAAAATGGCGTTAAGCTAACGTCCAGAAAGTAATCGGTGTGATTGCAAATCGAACCACCGGAGCACGCTGACAAGCTTGCCCCATCTCCAAATTAACACATAATGGGCTCATTAAATAAAGGGTTAGAAGAAAATTAAATGTGTTTTTTTTTCAAAAGTGAACCGAAAAACAGTTTAAGTACAAAAGAGTGCTGCACGCAGTCTTCCTTTTATGACATTTGGACGTTTATCATTGTCCCACAAGTCTTATAATAACCGTTTTAAATATCATTGCGTCGCATTTTATTTTTTCAGCGTTTCGTAAATTAAAAAGATTAAAGTGTCAGTGATAGATGACTGGAGAGACGATGACTGCACAAGAAAAAATAAATTATCTTAAAACAGAATGAGATGTTTGCAAAAAATAGATTAAAGAATAAGGAAGTGCTGCATCAGAACGCCAACTTGAACGTGATCAATCACTCGACGGCTGTGGCGTATATAAGGCTGCTTGCTCTAACGGCAACCCATCTGCTTTTGACTCTTCAAAACAGTCGAGAAATCGTAAAATGGCTACCAAGTTCCTTTGCCTCCTGTTCTTGGGCCTTGTCGCCCTTCAGATGGTGTCTGCCGCCGGTTACTACGGCGTTGGAGCCCTTTACGGTAGGGGTCTTTACGGCAAGGGTCTTTACGGCTACGGTGGTTACGGCTACGGCGGCTACGGCGGCTACGGCGGTTACGGCGGCTACGGTTACGGTGGTAAATATGGGGGCTATGGCGGCTACGCTGCTTACCCCTACGGCTACGGCGGTAAACTCGGCTAAACGGTGAGTATACTCCTTATAATGTGAGTTTGTGCGATTATGATAGCTTTCAAGAGGGAGGGATGGGGTGGAGGGAGGCACTGGACCACATGCCCACCCCATTAGTCTTGGATATACCCCTCCTACGTCTCCTTCCCCCTCCCTCAAATCTGTATAGCAGGCTAAATGAGAAAAAACATGACACTTTGTCAACCTCTCAACACACACACACACACACACCAAAAAAAAATAATAATAAATAAAGCCTTGTGAGGTAAAGCTTAAATTCCGCGTAGGAAGTGAAAAGTTCAAACTTATGATCAATTTTTTTTTTTTTTTTTTTTTTTTTTTTTTTTTTTTTTGTGAAAAGGTTTAAATTTGTGATCAATATGTTTTGGTTTTGTGGAAGAGGGTAAATTTTATTGGCTTATATAGACTCTCTACAAAATGGTGGGTCAAAAATGTGCAGCTTCCAGGAAAATGTTTGAGGGGAGGGGTTGCAAATGGTAGTGCAAGTATGTCTCTTATAATATTTCAACCCTTGTTACATTGTAAAAATAAAGATAGACATCATAGACATTCTCGTACACGTATACATTTTGGATCGGCAGCAATTTCAATCTTTAAAGCTTCACCAATGATTGTTCAGGGCACATTTAATATATCTAATTAAGAAATAAATGATGTAAATGAAAAATGTAAAAGTTCATATGATAAGGGCGCTTACGGTAACAGTTTTTGTCTTTACTCAAAACACGTTGAAAGGCCTTGGGTATGATTAAAATGACAATTCATATTCATGATGCCGTGCAAAGGAAATATTATTTGGAGGGAGAGAGGGTAAATTATCATCTACCAGGGCCTCAGATTATGAGTACTCTCTAACGCACAGTGCAGAGAAGTGTCATAGATTTACTAGTGACATATCTGTGAACATCTCGTGAAAACTCAATCTGTGGCCCTGGTAGAGGGCGAGTTAAGTACTCTTCTCCTTGGTTTCTTTTCCAATTTGATTATCTTCATAAGCAAATGCAATTCTCTCCTGCAGATTCCTCAACGACTGGTCCACCAGAGGCACTTGGTAGCAGGAGCTTCAGACGGAAAAGCAAGACTTCTGACATTACACTACAAGTACAGCAGTGACTACGTTGGACTGCAGTTTCAGACAGTAACTCGGGATATTCAGTTCTCTCCAGACTCAGGTGAAGACACAAAGAACCATATGCAAATGGACGACGGCTTTACTCTTTGCATACATTCCTGTGAATAAACATTAAGAACGGTGAACATAAGTGTTGTCAACTTTTTCATGGCCATGATATCAATTGTCATGTCATCTATAGGAACTTTTCAAACGTAGTTACTCAGAACAACTCTTTCATTTGTATGAGATGTCTACGAAGTCCTAATAAACTGTTGCTACCACAATTGCTTTTCCTTTCACTTGTCTGTATAAATATTATTTAATCATTATTTCCCATGTTAAAAAAAGTACAATTTTGTTCTTAATTTTAACGCGTAAAACTGTTTATCAAAACGGATTTGTATCATGTCTCCGTATACTTTCTGTATTAAACAATATCGATCTCACCACTTCCTATATCCTGCTCAAACTTTGTTCAAACGCATCTACTAAATTGTTTGCTGAAATTGGTTCGGTTCAAATGAAACGCCTTCTCTCCCCATTTTGTGCAGCCTTGCCTGATCTTGTACGTTTGTAGCCATTAATCTAGTTTTAATATTCAAAACATTGGGTTCTTAAGACACATAAGACTTAACAATCACGAAATTCTCCCTTTTGATGTAAACAGACCTGTTCTTATCTTAAATAGCGAGATGCATTCCTTTAAAAAAATAATTGTGATCTTTATCTCAAAAATTGCATTTTTTTCTTAATGTGAAACTGCCAGGAACGAGTATCCATGTAAACAGCCCATGCCACACGAAAAAGAATATATGCTTTTTCTCCCACTCCTCTCTTTCTTTTCTCTCTCTCTCTCTCTCATTCTCTCTCTCTCTTTCTTACGCGTGCGAGCGTGTACATTGAGCTTATTTTAGCAGATAGTCAATAAAGCTTTAGTAGGTTAGTGAATCAGCAAACAACAGATTGAAGTTATACAAAGACTTGATTGATACTAAAACAAACGAAATGTTGATGTTATTAAAAGAAATTATTGATAATGAAACTGTATAAAATATGCGTACAGTTAGATCCGTCAGACAAAGGTTTCTAAAAAGGGAATATGTGTTGCAAAAACTATGTTACAAGTTTGAGTGATTTTCATTCTTTTGAATGCGGCTAAAAGATAAGAGTTAATAGTTCAGTTTATCAGACTCATCCTTGATTTTCCGAGAAAAAATCACACAGGCCGCTGCAGCTGTTTTCAAGCTAAAGCGACTGAGTGTTGTAAGAGTGCATTCCCAGAGATTTAGATCGATCCATCCGGATCGACTTAACTCCCTGGGGGTTCACGCTAAATTGCAGCCAGCCGAGCGCGCACGACAGTTAATTTCCCCCTTACAACTTTTAGTAGGCGGGACAGACGCTTAAGCCGGCTAAACTGACACTAATCTAGTGAGACAGGGATAGATCAATCTAAAATCTATGGGAATGGGGTCTAAGTCATCACTATCTGCCGAGTCATGAAATACGATCTAAAGTGCCCTCAGCGCAATAGATTCCAATACATTGCAATTATTTTCGGAACAGTAACCTAACATGCCGCTCCAATACAATATTTCATGCTAACTTAAAGTAATAGAAATAAAAACCATATATGGCTTGTAGCTGTGAGGCCGTTAATGTTGAGTAAATCATGGTCTCAAAACGGGATGCGTTTATTTCTCAACTTGTCAAATAAATGAAGGAATTGTTTTTTTTTTCACTCAGTATGCGCCCTAAGATGCATTATCATTTGAATTGCCATTGAGTGAGAAAGTGCCCACTCACCCAATTAAGAAATAAAAATAGTGTATAATTTTGAAGGATATAGTGATTATTTGCCTCGACCGTTCCTATATGGCAATGCCTCTCTTGTATTCATTTTTCTCCTATGTACTTGTAAAAGGGGTTTTTATTCTGGGAGTGCAACTTATGTGTGCCAGTCTGATAATATGACGGAATGTTCCAGTCACGCCGCGCCACATGCACTGATTGGGTTTGATGTCATTTGAGAACTTTATCCTTCTCCTCTCTCTCTCCCCCTCCCCCCTCATTCAAATTTTAATTTTGATGAGTTGGTGTTAATCTTTGTCAGAAAATATAGAAAGAAGTCGAAATTAGCATGTCAACATTCGGCAACGGAGAAGGTGACACTGAGTGAACACAGACAAAAGTTGGGTGATAACATGTCATTTGCGTTTTTTTTTTTTGGGGGGGGGGGGTTGGAAGGGGATATTCGCTAAATGTGCACAGCTAGTGAATTGCCGGAGAAAAAAATCTGTAAATATCACCCTGGTAGAGGGTAATTAAAAACTGGATACAGAAAATGGATAAAGAAAACATTGGAAAACAAAGTGAGTGACCAATCTTTTTACCAACAATAACAATCTTTGAAAAGCCTTGTAGCCCACATCCCCCCGTTACGTCGACTAAGAGAGATTGTCTGATATAAATATAATAGTTTTATTGTTGTATGCCTCCGTCAGCAACGAGTGCCTTTGCATAGTTGGATGGATCTACCAATTACGATAATTTAATTGTGAACACATCGTAAATTTGCCAATGAAATGGGTCCCAGATCATATAGAAAAAAAGTCCTTTACTTTTGTATTTTTGAATTAATAGTATCACAGACTGCTTTTTTTACCGATAAATTTTCAGCTCTACTCAAAAGCCTTCTAGCTCAGGACAAACTGGTCATGCGCTGATGATCTTGCGCTGAGAAGTAATCAATGACCAGTTTCCCTGTGAATGAATTTTCCTATTCACAGGAAAACTGGTAATTGAATACTTGGTAAAAAAAGCAGTCTGCGATACTATTAATTCAAAAATTCATGTATATATACCAGACTAATGAACTTTTTTAAGAGTCCTTTACTTTTGTTGAATACTTTCAACTTTGATCAGAATAAGATTGACTTATGACATAAAACATAATGGAACATGATTGCAATTAAAACACTCTCACCGTGTTGAATTTAACCCAGCCCTTGTAACCTCCGATGCCACCGTAACCGCCAAATTTGCCGCCGTAGCCGTAACCGTCGTATACCCCCGTAGCCCCTCTGGTACAGGCCGTGGTTGAAGCCACGGTTGTGGCAAGATCCAACGCCATGTGGACCGTTAAAAGCGGGCGACACCATCTGCAGAGACAACAAGAGGCAAAGGAACTCAAGAGCCACTTTTGCGGTACGGTAGCTCGACTGTTTGAAGAATCAAAAACAGTTATGGCGTTTGGGCAGGCGTTCTCACACACACTCTGCCGTGAAAAGATTGATCATGTCTAAGTTACTAAATAAGAATTTTTTTTCCGACGAACGAATCAGTTACTTTCAAAACAAATCAGGGAGATTTATTTGTTGGGCAGTCATCAACCTAAATTTAGTTTAGTCAGTCATTATTTTTCACATTATGTGACGAATATTTTTTGTTAACAAGAAAGAAAAAAAATAAATTCGGAGAACAAATTCTGGGCCTCTTTTCTCCCTTAGGTATTTAACTTCATATTTCACGTGCAAAATGCCCAGTATGGGCCCCTGCCCATCACGTGCGGTGGCCTATAACGTTAAATTTCAGGAATGAGATTACGAAAATTGCGCACACAGTGTATGTGACCATACATCACATTGTTAATGGTCAAGACTTGTGCTTCGCACGGAGTGCCTCCTCCGTCAAAACAGTTATGCTGCTGCGGTACTATGCGCGATCTCACTGACCGCTTATGACGTTGCAAACACCGTACAGCTGCACAGGATCTCATGAGTTTTCCCACATTTAATTAATTTATTTGACACCGTAAACGCCTGATGAAGGATGAGAGAGATGATGATAAGCAAATATTCTTAATAAGACAGAGTTGATATTTGGGGGTAAAAAGTCAGTTTCACGCCAACTTGGACGTGATCAATCATTTTACGGAAAAATTGTATATAAGGGTGCTTGCTCTAACGGCAACTCATCTGCTTTTGACTCTTCAAAACAGTCGAGACACCGTAAAATGGCACCTAAGTTCCTTTGCATCCTGATCTTGGGCCTTATTGCCCTGCAGATGGTGTCTGCCGCCGGCTTCTACGGACTGAACGGACTCGGCCTTTACGGTGCAGGCTACGGCGGTCTTTACGGCTACGGAGGCTTCGGCTACGGCGGCTACGGTGGTAGATTCGGAGGTTACGGTCTCTATGGCGGCTACGGTGGCAAATTTATCGGCTAAGCGGTGAGTCTATTACTTATTATATAAGTATGTGTGACTAGATTTCAACAGCTTTCTCAGTATGTTAATGTTATTGTGATCAAAGCAGGAAACAAAAATATTTCTATATAAAATGGGATAAATTCCATTGCCAGTTTTATATTCTTTAAAAATATGTGGATATAAGGTGTTCCGCAGATATAAAATAATTGCGGGGAAAGTTAACAGTGCACAACTTTCTCTTGTGCCGGGTATTTTAATTTTTATCCACATGAAATACACTTTTTGACACATTGCAATCGTAGATATAAGGATGCCTTTTGGATTGGTAGTCATTTCTTTCTTGAAAGTTTCACGGGATAATGTTCAAAAGAGAATCGCGCAAATTATAGTGCTAGGAATTATTGCATATTATAAGTTGCAGACGCAATTTTTTTCTTTTCTCTGTCCCAAAAAAACATCAAGAAACTATTTCACGTCCAGTCTGTTTACAATCTGTGAACATGGATTAAGAAATGTACTTCTCTCTTGCAGATTTCGCAACGATCCGTCCATCGAAGACGCTTGGTAGCATAAACCGTAACGAACACTGAAAAGAAAAAAGAAAAACTTTCTGCGCAGTAGATAATAGACCTCAAGCAAAACACAGCGACCACAACAGTAACTACATTGGACCAGAGTGGAAGACTGCATTGGACTCAGTTCTAGCAAGTCTTAAAAGAAGACAGACGCATGGGTCATTCGTGCTCACAAGTGAATGAAAATGAGCAACAGTGAACACGAGTGATGCCAGTTTTAGTATGGTCACAATGTCAGTCACCACGCCATCTACTGGCACATTGTTATTGATGCACTATTGATGCACAGACAATATTGTCAGATTTTCTGACAATATCTAACATCAATTTGTGATGTTTACGCAATTTAAATAAACGGTTGCTACCTTACAATTTCTCTCTGTTGTCTTGTTCACCAATTGTAATAATCGGTTAACTCTTGTCTCTTCGCCGCGAAAAGTCGTCAACTTTTTTTTTCTTTGTTACATATTTTTTGAAAGTGGGCAAAAAAAAAAAAAAAAAAAAAAAAAAAAAAAAAAAAAAACGTTCGCCAAGTGGTCGCAACTCAAGTTAAACAGGGGCTCAAAGATGTCTAGATAAACTTTTTTCATACTTTTTCGTTAGTGGCCAATGTCAACCTCACCATTGGCTTTTGCAATTATTGTTTCTAGACGCGTTTTATAGATTGCTTGTTGGCTATTGTTTGGTACACGCAAAATCTCATATTCATATTCGAGTTTTTGATAGTCTGCGCGGAATCTCATCCTTCAACAACTAAGTCGAGGTAAATGTTTGGCACACTGTAAATTCCAGTAATTAAGTGCTTATAAGTGACATAATTCTCCATTTTGAGATCATATAATAGCTTCCTTTGGTTTTAAATGATAATTTATAACAAAAAAAAAAAAAAAAAACGCTTTTGTGACAGAGGTCAACAATTATAGTGTGTAGTAGTGTCACTGTGTCCATTATCTGACATTTCGTCCTCATCTCCACTTTGTTTTACAAGAATTCCGCAAAATGAAAAATGCAAAGAATGCCCGTAAAAGCTCATATGGTATGCATGCAAAGCATGTTGGAGAAATATGAAAAATGAATAGAAAAACGAAAATTTCAGTATCATTTACTTTATCGCCAAGGTATACTCTATCTGAAACACTTGAGTGAATTACGATTTATAAAACCGTTTTCTAGTTCAAACGTCTCATTTTTGATGTTTCTGTTTCCAAAACTTGAATGAGTTAAGAAAAGAATCGTAGAAATCAAAAATCGTGATCGTGAGTCTGTGAACAGTTTTGGATATGGTATACATTGGTCATTAAAGGGGGAGGTGTCGAAATGTCCGGGATAATTCTTTTTTGCCGTATGAAGTTCTAGTTCTCAAATTGTTTCTTTAAGCTAGTTCAATCTTAAAAATGTATTTTCAGTCCGGCATATCTGAGTATGGAAATCTGTAGAAAGACGGACGGAGGGTGCAAGAAAATTTTTGTGGAAAGGCAAATTTTCTCATTGTATTTTTGGCAATAAAATTCCATAAGACATCAAAATAAGAATTATACACTGTCCCTCAACTGGAGGAAGGCGGGAGACGTCTTTGGGGTGAACTGAACACTTTACTTGTTTAATAAAGAAAACTTTTGAATATCAATTGCAGTCAAAAAATTCAATTGCCTTGACGACTTATTTCTTCACATAATGAAATTAAAGGTAAAATGTCAACATGCCAACGGAAAACACCATGCCCATACTTGTAGATCCTGCCTCTCTACCAGGTGGCCGCATGATATAGCCTAAAGTGAGTATTTCTTTTTTCATTTAGCGCCTTGATGTGGTATGAATTAAGGTGATATACGATCCACCCGAAGCGCAAAGTCGGCATTATCCAAACATACAGTTTATTTCTTTCCCACACAATAAATAACACAATAGTACAAATCCGGACAGAACAATACTCATAATCATTCCTTGAATCAAAGTAAATGTAAACATATATATATTACCGCTTATTACAGTATGTCTTAAAACAAAGTCTTGTGCAAGTTATATCTGTGGCATGAGGACGAGCAAAAACATGATTTAGGTTTGCAAGGTGTACTCCATTGAACTTTTCGCAGCACTCTGCAGTGCATGAACATTCACAAACCACGCTTCTCCGTGAGCACAACACCACGTGCGCATATAATCTATTTCTGGTATTTTATAAAATTGTAATCGTCCCGACAAACATGGTTTATTAGGGCTTTTCTTTCATATATAGAACCCTGATGCATATGCGTGATGTCTTTTCGATTTTTTTTCTTTTTACAGACAATCTAACTTTTCAACATGGCATGGTGAAGTCGTTATGATGATGATGATCGGTCACGAAACTGGCATGACAATAGTATCAAAACAATAAAAAAATCTTATGGTAACGCTATAAAAGACCAGACAAAATTGGTAAAATGGCAAACAATCCCCGACCGAAATCAAACTTTTTTTCGCATTCTTTTATTTCCATTATCAAATGTTAAAAGTACATTGGGTGTTGGTTTGGTAAGCGGAAAATATTTACAATTGAATCGAAGAAAAAATCCTTAGTGCTGTTGGTTTTATGCTCTAATTACCCCACACTGCAGATTTGACGCCCCACCCTGTAAAAAATAAATAAATAAATAAATAATAATAATTAAATAAAAAATGACGTACGAACTTGAATATTTTTGCTTTTCTCATTAAGTTTGAAAGATAAAAACAAAAATAAATTCCGCCTACTGACTCTGTTTACAGATAATAGTCACCGCTCGTTAACCTGGTCTAGAAAGAATTCAAAAAAGTATACGTTAATCTCCATCCCTCCATTTCGCACTACATCTTGGGAGAGAAAAAATTTGAAATATTCAGGAAAATAATTGGAGGTATGACGGTTTTCCCACCACCCAAAGTACGCCCTTAAAATAATTTGCCCACGTGCGTGACGATAAATTTTAAAACTTAAATTATTAATATTTATTTGACCATCTTTGTAACGTAGTTACGATGCAGTTAATGACCAATTCTTGTGCTTGGTACGGGGTTTCTCCACAGTCAAAAACCGATGATTCCACTTTGGTGCTGTGTACNAATTTTTTTTTTCACTGTCGGTTTCGTTAATACCGGTTTTAACTCTTACGTTTGTTTCTTGCCCATCTTAAATCACACCCTGTATTGCAGAGCACCTCCACATGTGATTCTGGTGTCATGGACGCTATTTTTGGAATACATGTATAAGGGGTAGATGCTTAATTGCATTCCAGCCTATGCATCTATATTTTTGTAATCCAGCTCGATGTTGAGTACTTTCTACATGCTGTCCATGTAACTCAACGATAAATGAGGGTTGAAAAGGGACAATGCATCAAAGTATATGTTTTCTTAAAGGGATAATAACTCTTCGTATGATATCTATATTTGACAATAAAAACATTGTGAACAACTCAAAGAAATATAATATATTCTGTTTTACCACAAAAAACGGCAGTTATAGCTTTTATTCTGATATCTGAGCTTGTCGTCAGATCACGTGACCTCCATTGATGGCTGTACTCGGTTATAATCTCTTAAGAGATTTTAACAAAAAAACAAACTTTTTAGAAAAAAAAACAGGGACTAACTTTGAATGTAAAAATGGATTCATTAACCATTGGTAAGTATGGGAAAATTCATTTTTTGGCCAAAACGAAGAGTTATTATCCCTTTAAATAAATGAGTGAAAATAAAAGTTTCAAGTTATAACCGATGAGAATAGATCTTGGATGGATCATAAATATGGCGGTCAGGAGTAAAAGTTTGAGGCAGTCACGTCAGCATCTGTCTCACGTTCACATAAGCAGACAAGACCAGGCACGTTTTGTTACTTAAACTCTGCTTGAAGGATGAATCGTGTCAAGGTGTGCGTTTATATTTACAAATGAATGGGGAAATAAGGTTTTAAGGTTTTGAATAATAGATTAATTGTGGTAAATAAGATTAAAATAACGTACACATGGGGATATCTCTTTTGACTTGAAAATTCAGCGATACTTTCTGTAATATCATATGAATTACAAACTGACTTTTCTCGCCTTTTTACGAATTGAGAGTAGTGCCCTAGGGAATTAATAAAAGAACACTCGTTTAAGCATAGGTCTTCGTTTCATTAAGCGGATTTTCAAATCAGGCATGGCTGTCATTCTTGTATCGTGCATTTCCATATATTCCCATTGTTGAAGGATTTACACCGTTAACGATATTAATTGAGTTTCAGGGAGTTCCCTGGAAGCTACGCGATCGCCTACATATCCCATATAATGATCTTAATAATACGTAGAACGCGGAGACTTTTGAAGAGATGTAAATGCGTATGGGGTTTATTTTCACTCGTTTCCTACGAATTGTGATTTCAATGGAGTGCTGTCGTTGTGACGAGAATGACAGGGCGCTAGGAACCGCGGTCCGCTTCCATTAACTTTGAACAGGTGATATTCGTCCCAAATACTAACGTTAACCCAATACTCCAACTTACACTAACCCTTAAACCCGTACTTATCATATGGTACCCTCAAGTTCCGTTTCAAGGACTACGATGTATCGGGGTACCATTCCTGTCCCAAAAGTGACAAAGCTTAATTACTAGTTAGGATATAATTTTGTGTCACTGTATTTTATTTCTATGTACCTGCTATCCATGGGAATAGGGTCCATTTTGCCAAATTCTTATCATTATCTTATTTTTGTTATTTTATTATTTATTTATTTATTTATTTATTTATTTATTTATTTATTTATTTATTTTTTGGCAGGTATTTGTCAATGGGGTGGTTTCTGTCCTAAAGTGTAGAGTTTGTCTTATCTTGATTTTCATTGCCACCTGAGGGAGTGCTGTGCTATTTTTGACTTGTTCCTTAGAAAATGTTCCTCCAATTGTGTAAAAAAATCAATGCATTTGCATAGGTGATTTGGTCAAAAGTTTATAATAAAATACCGGTGCATTGTAATTAATACATTTCATAAATAAGGGAAGATTATTTTATTTTTAAATTGTTGAATTTATTTTGTTGTATTAATATAAAATGCGTTGCTATTATCGGAACCAAGCGTAAAACCCCAATTGCAAGCTAGCTGGATGCTGCGCGTTTTTGCAGAGAAACATTAAGTCAAACGTGTCGGAGGCATGCAAAGGGATGTGACAGTTGAAAAGGAAGACACAAGGGGATCTGCCCTGACTGGAGTCTTGAGGAGAGGTGCTTGCTACATTGATGATCGTTGGTAATACCGCGACAACTCAAGTGTAACTTTACAAGTTGCAACTCTAGTGCCACCAAGTCTGAATTGAAACTAGAAATAGAGCAGTGTCAGTAAGCGTGTGACATCGCTAAAGAAGCAAAAACAAGGATACAGGGCCAAAATATTGTTTGTCTTACTTCCTACAACTGGTGCAAATCTATGTTTGAGCTGCACAGTTGAAAATGAGGCGTGTTATCAGAAACGGTTTGTCAGCATATCCCAGAGTCCAAAAAGAGAAGGCAGAGAATAATAACTCTTAAAATGTGAATCCTAGTCACTGAAGACATAGTCACGGATTGCTTATCATTTAGTATCGCAAAATGTTTGTTCTGAAACTGAAGTCATTACTGCCTATTGTGAATGGAAAGAATTAATTCAAAGGAGGAAATTAATGTATTAACTATGCAAGAAGCACTTGGAGGATATCAATTGATGGCTAGTTCAAAACAATTCCAGCACTTCATAGTAATACTTATCATAACTATACTGATTTGTCTGTACTATGAGACACGTTTACACACATTTAAACTGGATCGTGGTCCACCAGCGCCAATATACGTGCCACAGAAGACTATATCCATTAACTTCTGGGCTCGGTTGGGTAACCAGATGTTCCAGTTTGCTTCTTTACTCGGGATAGCTGCCAGGAATAACCTCACTGCTGTGATACCCTATAACCCCGAGATGGAGCGAATATTTAAAATCAGCACCCCCAGTACAAAAAACCTCCAAAATACCCTGGGGATGTATCTGACTGTGACGCAGTTTTATGGGCGCTGTTGTTACTACGACATTCTCACTGAGACACTGGACCCCAGGTATAACTATCTACTTTACGGTTACTTTCAGTCGTGGAAGTATTTTAAAAATGTCAATGACATTGTGAGACAAGAGTTCCAGTTTAGGGAGGAGATCTTAAATGAAGCTAAAAAGTTTCATCGTGATGTCAGTAACAAGTTTCAGTGTCATGAGAATAATTCATGTACTTTTGTTGGAATTCATATTAGAAGAGGTGATATCTCTGATTATGACGTATATAAAAAAGCTGGATATACCACCCCCAGTGAACAATACTTCAAAACAGCTATGAATTTCTTTAAAAGAAAACATAAAAACAAAGTGGTCTTTATTGTATGCAGTGACAGTAGTAAAGGATGGCAGAAAAAATTGACATCAAGTGACGTTGTTTTCTCTCATGCCAAGGACCAAGGAGTGGATCTCGCTATTTTATCTCTGTGTCAACATATGATCATAAGTACGGGGACATATGGTTGGTGGGCTGCATTTCTGACAGGGGGCACCACCATCTACTACCGTGATTGGCCAAAAGCTGGGTCCTGGCTTTACGACCAAGTTTTTAAGGAGGACTACTTTGTGCGTGGTTGGATACCTATGAAGTGATGATTAATGTAGGAGCAACCCTAGCACAATTCATTTGAGCTGAATTTGCTGTTTTTATAACTGTGGTAAATTGATAAAAATGAAGGAATGGATACACAGATAGAAAATATTAATAAGAAAACCCAAAATGCATTTTGAAAACAAGCCAAGGTCATTTTTAGTAGTTGTCAAAAATGTAAAGAGTCAAGATTTGGTGCTTCTAATACCCCAAGTTATATAAAGTGAGATTCATTTCTGTAACTTAAATGACTAAATCCCTGATTTATGCTTAAAATTGAGCTAAAACTACAGTGGACAGGTGCTGATAAGAAAATTGCTTTACTGTATAATCACATATTTGCCGTAACTACAGGAACAGATTTTTTTGTATATGTTACACATAACCATATAGGCCAAAAAATTAATTCTTCAAAGAGAAATAAATAGACAAATAAATTTTCAGATATATTGTAAAACGCTAGTAAAAATTTACATACATTATACTGAATTTAACTATGTATTAAACATAATCTACTCATTATTCAAGTTCTGATTTCCCTTATATTTTGTCTGTTGTTGGCCAATAAATGGATTTTTTTCATATCGCTTTCCAGTCTTTCTTGTGGCTATGATACATGTAGCATTTCAAATGCATGATAAAAGTTTAACATTATACACTTTTGTGAATAAAAGTGCATATCTGTAATCAAAATACTTAAAATTTATCATTTGGTTTGACAAAAAAAAAAAAAAAAAGCCTCGTCTTATACATGAAATTTGCTCTTGCATCATCGGATAGAAAATGTCTTTTTAGATAAATATACATTTTTTTCTGGCGTTTTTTAAAAAAAAGTTCACTCAGGCATCTGAGAAAAGAGGGTTCTCTATATGAACGCTGGAGTCCATCTTAGTGTCCATGTGGTCATTCTGGAAACCCACTGATATGTTCTTGTCTCCTGGCTTGCCTGTATTCTGACGTTGACGCCTGAAATGTAAACCATCGTAAACGAAAATAATCTGCATCTTCTTGTACACATCAGAGTTCTGGAAGTGTAGTTACCTATCGGAAGGCTAACATCATTTCTAGCTACAAAGCGCTGATGTGTGGAATATATATATTTTCCCAGTGGTGCTCATCTTAAGACAGTAGCTTTATTTATTTTGTATGTATGTGTAAAACACGAAAAATGCATTTTTACTTCAAAGTGCGAGGTTTTAAGTAAGCCATGCCATGCCACAATGCCAACATTTTTTTCTATTTAATTTTTGTATTGCGTCACCCTGAGCTTCAGAGCTAACTTGACACTTTACCTTTTCACTGTAGCCTATCTCCATCGTGTCAAAAAACCTCTGACCAGATTCGAGTGCCCCCGCCGCCCGCCAATCAAATTTAAAGCCCGCACTCAATGACTCATTAAACGATCTAGCCAATGAACGCGAACGAGTCAAAGCGCGCTTTGTTCAAATCCGGACCAATCAAAGATAAGGCTGAATATCAGGGACTTGCCGTAACCTGTGGGCAGCACGCAAAATACATCATCCCTCAGTAGATAATAATGCAGGGCATCATACTGCTCTGGTTTCAATTCCGATATACTCCATGCTTTCTTTGTGTACGGTTATGCACTCGGAACTACTCGGATGTCTCCGCACTCGACAATAATTATGTTGTTAGTATGGAGCTTGCGGAATCAGCCGAGGATTGCCGATTGACGATCAACCAATCAGCGTTTTCACCAAACTTTGGTGAAAATTTTTGAAACATGGATTCGATTGGCTTATATAAAATAGGTCAAACTATTTTCGTCAGAGGTTACTTGACACGATGGAGATAGGCTACAGTGAAAAGGTTAGTGTCAAGTTAGCTCTGAAGCTCAGGGTGTATTGCGTGTGAAAATGTGAGGTGCATAAGTTGGTAATCGAAACGTTTATTTTTCACTTTGGCGTCAGTTTCTTTATTTTAATTTAATTTTTTTATTATAATTGTATTGAATACCTTCACTGGTAAGCGAAAAATTGCGTTTATGCATCGGTTTGCGTCCCATAAAGCGGATTTTCAAGCGACGCAGTGCCGTCATTGTAAACTATGTTCAGTTCCATATTTCCGTTATTGGAGGATTTTCCGTTTACGAGATTACGAGTGTCAGTGGGTTTGATGCCACGTGATCGCCTGGAAAAGCCCATTAAAGTTGATGAGTTAAGTTTTTTTGCTATTAGCTCATCACACATTTTGTTTCAAGGTTCATTTCAAAATTTTAACCAGATAAAAAGGTGCCCTGCTTGAATTATGCAAGGAATTAAAAAAAAGTGTTTGCAAAAAGACGCCAAAGGCATATGTGCACATTTTATTTTCCAAAACATAATTTATCTTTGATTAACTGTTTTGACGCGATTACCCAAAATAAGAAGACTGCCGAAAATGTTATTCATGGTACACGTAAGGCAAAATAACATCCTTTATTATCATATAAGCTGATCGCTCCTTCCAAAAGACTTTTAAGGCGTCAATAGTAAATTTAGTGAAAAAGTGATAGCTGTACAAGTTTGTGGAAATGTTGTTGAAAAAAATCAGTGTTGAGAATCAAGTTTAGTTGTTTTTTTTTTTTTTTTAACTTTTAGTAACCTTTTGAAGAAAATACCCTTTTTGTCGTGCTACAGTTTACAATTGCTCTGTTGGTTTCAATCTATCGTTTCGAGTGACAAACGAGAGACCTTGGATGGATAAGATGTGAGAAACAGAAAGGACTCACCTTACGATAAAAATAAGAGCAATCGCCACTACCACGATGGCCACCAACCCGCCAGCAGCGCCACCTGCCGCCACAGCCACATTGCCTGGAAAAAATAAACACAATACGTCTGTCGCAGCTCATCTAACATACATCTAACGCAGTGGTTCCCTTCAGGTGTCAGAATTTGGAATCTCTTTCTCATTCTCTCTTTGTCACAGCAAACAAAATAGAATCGAATTAATGAATAAAGTTAACACGACCTACAGTGTATATTTCCCTACCCCCCCCCCCCCCCACACACACACACAAAAAAAACTTTAATTAAAGGACAACCTTCTTTCTAGTAAATACTGCTGGTGCCAGATTTTTGGCATCTGCATCGACTGATTCTGATCACGTGAAACTGAGAGAAGGTTAAACCAACCCATACGTAGAATTAACCCAATCCGAGTTCGTCTTCATTTAAACATACAAGTATGCAATTGCACTGACGTAGCAAATACAGTTATAAAAGAGCCTAACAGGTAAACCAACAAATCCAAGCTGCACCATTACTTTTGCCATAGATTCGAAATACAGCATAAAATTAACATCCATGTATGGATAAGGATTTCTTCTGCTGCAAATGGTTTGACAAGATCAAACTCATCATACCTGACCCATCTCCTCCGCTGTTCCCCTTCAGCCGATCACTCCCATTGATTTCATTTGGGGCAGAACTTGTGGGCACCCTTTTCCTGGTAGGTCCGGTAGAAATTGTTGAGCCCGGGTTTGAGATGGGTTTTGTGCTGGTTGTGGGTTTATCTGTAGATTTTGGTGTAGCTGTTGATGTTGTGGGTGTGGGTGATGTGGGTGATATTCCAGGCTTAGTGGACTTGGCAGGAGTTGGACTGGTAGTGCCTGAAGAATATAGAATTGTAGTTGTAGTTTTAATTGTTTGTTTGGTCGTGGGTTTTGTCGTGGGTTTTGTTGTAGGTGTTGTTGTGGGCTTGGTTGTAGACTTTGTCGTAGGTTTAGTGGTTGTCGTTGTCGTGGATTTTGTCGTTGGTTTAGATGTAGGTGTAGTTGTAGGTCTTGTTGTAGGTCTAGTTGTAGATATTGTTGTGGGTTTGGTTGTAGACTTTGTAGTAGGTTTAGTGGTTGTCGTTGTTGGTCGAGCAGTAGGCGTTGTTGTTGGCATTGTGGTCGGTTTTGTCGTTGGTTTAACTGTAGGTTTAGTTGTTGGCTTTGTTGTTGATTTAGTTGTAGGCTTAGTTGTAGCTTTAGTTGTTGGTTGGGTTGTTGGTGTTGTCGTTGGTTTAGAAGTAGACGTAGGTTTTGTCGTAGGTTTAGTCGTTTGCTTGGGTGCAGATGAGGTAGTTGGTGCAGCTGTTGTTGAAGTTTTACTTGTACTTCTTGAATTTGTAGTTGTGTCAGAACTGTTAAAACCTGAAGAAAAATAGGTTCCAGTAACCGCATTGTGCACAGATGCGTTATAAATTTACTGATGTTGTTCAGCTTAAAATAGTAATCAGAAACAGACACGACTTCTACCAAGCGACGAATTTTCTGTAATG
The DNA here is from genome assembly GCF_001039355.2 of Lingula anatina. The sequence goes on along the minus strand of NW_019775554.1, from coordinate 78,012 downwards.
ATACCGCTGCGCGCTACATGTACTCGTTTCAGTAAGATGGTTAAATTAAACAAAAATTGTTGACTATGTACATATCCTAAGATTAAATAAGATAAGATAATATACCAATTAAAATTCCACATATAACGGAAATTGGACTCCAATTTCACAATACAATTTAATTCAACCCTGTGAGTCTGGTGATGGGATATTGTTTCCAATCATTCATTACCGCAATTAAATTTAATGATTTCAACCAATTGCTATAATATACATGGCGTTTACAAGTACCTGTGAAAATAGATAAATATAAGGCTTACCTATCGTCGTGGTGGGCTTGGTCACTGTAGATTGTGTGCTCGTAGACAGCGTGGTGGCCTTGGTGGTAGGCTTTGGGTCCAACGTGGGTTTAAAGGTAGCTACAAAAGAGAAAATGCACAAGGGGAGTGCACACTACATATGAAGGCGGGGTTGGGCTCTCAAGTCCATTTGCTTAACTGACATCCTACTTTGAGACGGACACCAAAATTGTTCTATGTAATAAGGACTCGAGAGTTTCGTTTGTTTTCAAGGTGGAAAGGCAAACATTTAGACAAGTTGATAGTGGAGTTTTTTTTAAGCAATTAAAACGTCCAGTCGATTGGCTAGATCTTAAAATGTGTACCGATCAAATCTGAATACAGCTAGGCTGAATGTGACAGTGTATTTAAATTATGGGCGTTGCTGGTATACTTGAATAAACTTTAAGCAGGGGTTGCTATCGCAATACGGCAAATTTCACGGAACTCAATAATGCTTAATATTTTCCCAATGAAAAGAATCTGGACATCGGGCTACCAGCAGCTGGCCTACTGCCAGTCTAACTCAGTCGTGGTGAGAACATGTGTCGTGGTGAGAACGTGTGTTTTAAGGAATACGGCCTACCTGGGTCGTCCGGGCATTCTCCCAGTGCCAACTTAATGTCGTCTATAGCGTAATCGCTGTACTGACTGCCACTTGTTAGTTTGACCTCAAAGGTCAAGGCCACAAGTTCACCGGTCACGTTCACACGTGCACGCTGCCACTGCTGCAAACCTGAGCCTGTGTCAAGAAACACATTACCGGTACATTATAGTGGATATTCTTTATATGCAAAATAAACAAAGATACTCGTTTTTAACTCTTTTATGTTTTATGACCTCCAAATTGGTCTGGTAGAAATAAATGAAGTTGTAGTTGACAATGCCTCAATCGTGGATCTAAAATGTAAATATACTGGGTAACATATTGTTCCAGAAATGATGTAAAACATCGCATCGCACATGTACATGTACATCATCATTAGTTTGTTCACGTATTACGATAACCGAAGTCACCCCCTTGAAACACTGCAAACGCTGCAAGTATGCACTTACGGTGACAGCGTCCCCACTTAATGGCGTTAGCGTCGGTTCCACACCATGGCTCGTCATTACCAAAGTTAAGGTAGGTAGTACAGCTGTACTCGTCCGTAAACCCCGGATTGTACGGGAATACGCAAGGTGCCCCTTCTGCCGTGCCCTCATAGGTCTGCTTGGTGGAGACTAAATAAAGGGATTGATTTTCCGTAATTTTTCAAGACTGGGGAGGACAAATTCAACTTTCTAAGGGAAGACCTTTTAATTAAAACAATGCTGAAACTGCAACTGGGCGATTTGACAAACATGCAAAGTTTAGCTTCATTCGTTGAGTTCTACAAATTTTCCTGGTGACAGGTCAATTTAAATTAAAATTGTCAGTAGGCAATTTCGACATACAAATATTTCATTTGCGTCATATTTTGCTAAAAGGGGACCATAATTCCTGCAGTCACCACTCACCCTCTCCCTGCGTCTCCCACAGCGTCCAGGACACAGTGCTGGCGTTCTTAGCCAGCACCCTGAGTATCCCCACGTCGATACCGTACTGGAAGTACCAGAACTCCAGGCACTTGTTCTCCCTGTTTGTGATCGGGGGTAAGAAAATACGGGCGTCGTCGCCCTTCCCGGCCCGTGTGGACTCCACGTAGAAGTAATAACCTGGGGGTAAGGACATGACAAAGTTGTTACTATAAGTCAAATAAATATGCTTACTTAGAGGCGTGTATAGCAGAAACATGATCGAACGACAGTAAAAATAAAATATTAGTAAAGCACAGGTGAAAACACTAGCCTTGATTAGTATAGAGAAGGGTTAGTCGGAGCAATGGGTTTAGCATATGGGATAATGAGACGAATGTCACCTTTACACAGCAATGGGGAAAGGTTTACGGTTCCTAGCGGACTGCCATTCCTGTCACACCTATGTGCATTGGAGGCAAGTACGTTTACATGTTTATAAAATATATTTTGTTCACGTCCTACTCGTAGCCTACTGGTACATGCGTCTTGGAACCGTCAATATACCGTCAGAGTATTAGTAAACTGTACAGAAATTTGCACATCATTATTTAAAAGTCTTTAGTTCATGTTATCCCTACCTCCATTTCCAGTGTGATCCCCTTTAACGGGACCCGTATATTTGGTCGGTGCCCTCCCCCGCCACCGCTTCCAGTTTAGTGTATCCGAGGGATCTTGAAAGAGGCCACAGTCTGTGGAGTCGAATTCGCAGTTAAACAAAAGGCTGTTGCCTTGAAAGGTTGCCACCCCTGGGTTGACTAAGGTATTGGCAGGGGGTACAGTGGCGGAACCCGTTGGTGGTGGGGGTAGAGTAGTGGTTGTTGGAATAGCAGCTGTGTCATTAATGCAAGGTCCTACTGAACCTGAAGCTTTTAGAAAAAAAGGCAAAATTTAATGTTATATATGCAACTTTTACGTTACTCAGCGTGGGGTCACATATCAGGATGCCGCTTTTCATATTGATAATAATATATCTACTAAAAGGATAACAAACGTCAGTCTTTAATGCAGAAAACAATGTATACGTACTGTACCCAGTATAACAGAATCAAGCGTTTCTAAATATTCCAATTTCAAGAGCCTTTTTTCCTAATCTTAGCAGTCCTTAAATGATTAATTTATGAAATTCATATTATTATCCAAATATTAATGGAGAAAAAATATAAAGATTCGATGTGCTAAGACTGAAAAAAAAAATAATAACACAAAGTTCATTGTCCGTATATGATATGAATAATGAAAATTAAGTACACCAAACATCTCGACACTCACGCTGTGCCACACAAGGCCCCTTTACCACTGTGATGTCATCAATGGCAATATCCGCGAAGTAACCGTTGCCCATGACGCCCTCAAACATAATCTCGTACCTGCCGCACGGGAGGGTTGCATTGGCCCTATACCAAGCGTTACCCTGTTCGCCTTAAATGGAGATAAATCGCCGGACGTAAACAGAGATGATCACTTAAATCAAAGCGCACTTATCTTTTATATTTTTGTTCCTTTAAGTAACTGCATGTAAAGATACATAGCACAATAAAATCGCAAAAATACAAGCTAGGAATTTGCTATAAAATGGTAAAAAGTCAAGTTAAAAAGTAAAACTTTTTCAAAAATAAATAAATAAATTAATAAAAATTAAAAAATAAACTAAGTGATTACCCTAATGAAAAAAAGTAATATACAGGGTATTTTATACTACAACAGTTCATTTTACAAATTACATTATAAAATCCACGCCAAAATCCGTAGTTTGTCTTACCGGTAAGAGACCACATCTGCACCGTAGCGCCATCTATGTGAAGGTAGACATTGAGGCGGCCGATATCCTTCCCGTACATGTGGTAGAAGAAGTTGAGGCAGCGCTGCTGCGGCGAGAACGAGAATTCTGGAGAGTAGAGACGGGCAACCTCGTTTGGCTTACGTGGATACGAGGCCTCTATGTGTGCGTACTTGCCTCGCCCTGGAAAAAAGAACTTTATAGAGGCTCATTTTGCTAGCCATCTCCTAAAATACAAATTAAAGATCCTGCTGTGTTGATTTATGAAATATTTCCACCGACCAGGATCTTTAAATCGGGTGAATGAAATGTCACATTTTATTACAACTTAGGTCTGCTTAATCGTGTCCTTTTCTTTAGCACCTAAAGTTGCAGTAACAATGGCTGTGGTAGTATCCCCGTGGTAATACATCCAGAATTATTAGTCTTGAAGTGCAATGCCAAAATGATAGCTTAAATACGGAGGTCAAAAGAACCTACATGACCCTTGGGTGTGGTCACTGGAGGGTCCGGTGCGGTCAGTCTGGGTCTTGCCTGACCCTATCCTCCAGTCAAAATCATCGTTAGTTTTGTCATCTTTAAAGCCGCAGTTGTCATCGTCAAACGTGCAATCAAACTCAATGTCTGAGGCTGAAAGAATTAATAAAGTGTTAGGCGTCTCAAAAGAAAGACAAGAAAATCTGTCCACATTACGGTTGTGTATTTTTAGTCTCTTCATTAAATATTTTTTATATTAAGTTAAATAAGTTCAAAGAAAAGATGACACAATTTACTTGTTTCTTTTTTAAGGATTAACAAACGTTGTTAAGGTTAATGAAACATTTATATTACAAGATACAGAAACACAGGGCAATTGTGTTAGGTGTGATAACACAGATCAACTAACACAATACCTGAAGACGGGGTCGGTGCTGGAGGAGCAGGTTCCAGAGTAGGACGAACTGGCGCTGTAATAAAGGCATATTACCTATGGTATCAGCTGTTCGATTGTGTGACTCATGTTGTTATTTTGTATCATTTTTGTGTATGGAATCATTATTATAATATTATATAAAATTAAAAATACGCACTGGCATAAACTAGAATACCGTTATTTTATACAATAAAGTTAAGAATATTAAAAGCGGAATAACATAGCTGAAAAGCTTATTTCCTGAAAGCATAGGTTTAAACTCATATATATATATATATATATAGTCGATATACGTGCACAAACTGTTTAACTTCGTCACGCTTCTGTCCCTCTACTCCCTTCTCAATTAACTTACTTACTTGGGATATCGGGACATTTCCCAAGCCCTATCTTGATATCATCTATAGCATAATCACTGTAGAAGCTGTTACTTGTCATCACAGTCTCAATACTTATGGTGGGCACGTCTCCGGCAATATTCACCAGGGCCCGCTGCCACTGTTTGACCCCAGAACCTGAGACAGAAAATATAAATTCAAAATTTCTAAGATTGGAAGCTTATGCAAACACCAGAGTTCTTTACTGAATATAAGGGCCTATCCGGATCTTCAAAGGCTCGAAATATAATTCAAAGAGCAAAATGGCAATTGACGCAAATTAAAATTGTGAAACAAAGAACCACGTATATTTTTTCAAAACAATTAAACAAAGGTTCTTCGCAAAATAAAAAGTACCTCTATTGGACTAATGCTTAGCACTTACATACGTAAGTATATTAAATGTGGATAAGAGTACTCACGGTAACATTTCCCCCACTTGTTTGCAGTTTTGTCCGTGCCACACCACGGCTCGTCGTTGCCAAAGTTTAGAAAGCTCGTGCAAGTGGAGAAGGTGGAAAAGTAGTTCTTCGTGAAGGGGAAGACACACGGCGCTCCACCTGCAGTTCCGCCATACGTGCTCCCTGTGGTGACTGTAAGTAGAAAAGAGCACGTGCAACATGTGTCGTGAAACATGTTCGACATATATCTCAAAATAGTCACCAAAAACTATTCTTTAACTGTAAAAGCATAATTACAAAACATTTTTTTCTAATTCATTACAATGAAAGCCACAAAAGAAACCACTCGACAAATAAAAGATAAATAAACAAGCCAACCTTAACATATCTGGAGTGAAAATATAGAATGATAACAAAAAAAAAAAAATAATAATAATAAAATAAAATAAATAATAATAATAATAATAATAATAATAATAATAATAATAATAATAATAATAATAATAAAAGTAATAATCGTTATTTTGTCTAAAAACACCCTACCGATCAACATGAAAATACTATCAGAAAGAACACACCAACCTTCGCCCTGTACTTCCCATAACGTGGAGTGAGTGGCTGTCTGCAGACTGTAAGCCCCTACATTCAGTTTTCCCATGTCTATACCATACTGGTAGTAGTAGAACTCTAGGCATTTGTCGTCAGTGTTATTTAGAGTTGGTAACAAGAGCCTGGCAACGTCTCCCGTTTTCCTTCCGCTGGATCGTGAGTAAATGTAGTAACCTACAAATAGTGATGAAAAGCGTAGATATTTTGTTGTGGCACTGTTCCGAAAATAATTCTTCGTATTAGAGTAAATGTAATCCAGTCAACTTCCACGGTTACATAGGATTACGGCCGCCATAATTTTAAATCACGCGGAAGAAAATTAAAAGAAAATTTACTCGATGATCTGTTTGGCTTTAATTGCTCTAATTGTATTCAGTATTGCGTTAGATGTGACTATGTCAGAGAACTGCATTGTGCTAGATGTGACCAAGTCTAAATGCTGCATTGTGTCAGGTGTGACAGTGCTTTTGCTTATTGGCCATAATGGCATTATCGTGCATTAGATAAGACAAAATGAAAATGGCTGCATAGCATTTAATATGACAGGGCACGTCTTATTTCAGACATGGAAAAAATAGGCATACCGTTGTTTCCAGAGTGGTCTCCGTTCGCTGGGCCAGAAAACGTGCTAGATGCTCTCCCCCTTCTCCTAGCCCAGTCTAGCTGGTCTGACTTATCCTGGTTCATACCGCAGAAATTGCTATCGAACTGGCAGATAAAGACTAGTGTGTTGCTCTGGAAGTTGGCGATCCCAGGGTTGACCAGGCGTGATTTGGGGGGTATGGTTGCCCCCGGTCCCGTGGGGAGAGGGGGGAGGGTGGTGGTGGTCGGAAAAGCCGCGGTGTCGTTTATACATGGACCGGCAGTTGCTGCAGCTGAAGGTTGACACGAGTGTTTTTTTTTTTCTATAAATTCTTTTATTCATGGCTAATAATGTTTGTAAATTGTTGGTACTGTTAGACAAGGTATATTTCACACAAAAAAAAATCTTTAACAAAAATCCGTACCAATTTTCGGGAATTAAAACGGATTATCGTTATCATCCATCTACTTTATACACAATTAATTGACAAACAATTGATAACTAAAAAGGTACTATACTGTGACGACACAATTTTAAAAAATCTCTTGAGATGAATAACACTTACCGTCCAAATCACATGCAGTATCGTAGACAACAATATCATCTATGGCAATGTCCGATCTAGGACCGTCTCCAACCACGCCTTCAAACATGATGTTGTATCTGCCGCATGGGAGGGAGGCGTTTGCACGTAACCACATATTACCCTGGTCACCTGATCAGCATGAAATGATGACGTGTCCAAATGTACAGTGACGGCAGAAAACAGGTATCTTTCTGTTCTCTGAACTGATTTTAACGCCCATTAAAAAAGATGTCTCTAGACAGAACGGTGACTTATACTTTATTTAATTTAGAGTTAGACACAATTAAATCAGCAATCAAATGTTAGTTTTATAATTCATTGTTCATTTGCATGAAAACTTAAGCCACATTGAAAACGGTCTTAACAAATCATTATACAGTAGCTATATTCGCTTGATTGCAACCTCTAAAGCTTCAGCCCTTTGTAAGCAGTCGATATGGTAACAAGTGGGAGAGATTTCAAAGGGCTGAACGTGTTGCATTCAAACGGCAACCTCCCGAAGGTTGAATTGGCTTTTACCATTTTTCTGAAACTTTTTAAACGCGGCTTTAGAGTCGAGATAAGATCCCTGCTCTGCTACATGTAGCTTACCAGCCATAGTCCAGATCATCATCTTGGCCCCGTCCACGTGGAGATATACGTTCAGTCTGCCCATGTCCAGGCCGTACATGTGGTAGTAGAAATTGAGGCATCTTGGGCGGGAGCTGAACGGGAATTCCTTGGAGTAGAGATGAGCGAAGTGGCCTTCCTTGCGCGGGGTGGAGGCTTCTATATGAGCGTACCTCCCGTTACCTGAGAAGAGGTGCATATTGATATTTTAGTATAAAGAGAAGACAGTAAAGTATATTCATGATAAAGCGCTTGTTAAGTATTACAAATTGCCGAACTTACTCAATTTCCAGCAACATGCGATATCTTCACATCAACAGAGTTCGGTCTTACATATTTATAACAATGCTAGTTCTAGGCGCTTTTCAGTCATTATTATTTCTGATAAAATTACATCAGTGGGGAACAGTATACAGGCTACATGTACCATTTCAAAAGCAACACTGTTCTTCTTTCCATTTAGTTCGGAAGGTAATTCACGAGTTTAAATACATGCCTAGGTCACTTATCATTTATGAAGTGCAAGGTAAACAATCTAATCTTCAAACAATTGATACTCTTAACTAACACTCTCTTCTCTCAAGTATTAATTTAATCTTCTATGTACACACATCAGCTGATGTCGTAGATAATCTCAAGTAGGTGATCGCGATACGTTCTCTACGGGCTAAAGGCCCGCCAGATCACGAGGTCAAGTGATACAATGGGCACTCGAACAGTAATGTCAACTGATATGTAATGACCACATTAAATACGCGAGTGCAGAGATCAAATTGATAGACAACGTCAACCAGCTCCTCTGGGATGTCCATATTGTGTCCCAAAACACAATGAGAATATTCTATGAGACCATTCTAACAGATATTTAGATCGATCTATCCCCTGGGGAGTCTCGCTAGATTGCTGTCAGCTTCACCGGCTTAAATGCCTACTAAAAGCTATAAGGGGGTAATAAACTTTTGTGCGCGCTCGGCTCCCGGAAGCTGACAGCAATTTAGCGTGTACCCCCAGGGAGTTAGGCCGATCCAGATAGATCGATCTAAATTTGTTGGAACCCAGTCTATGATTTCACATACGACTAAACTTAGGACGATATAAGCCTTAAAGTTACTAATTCAGTTACTTAACATAGACTTCATATTCTAAACTCGCTCTTCGTCTTGTAATTTAAACCTCTTTGTCCTTGTAAATATTAATAATAATGATAATAATAATAATAATAATAAAACGTCAAATGGCAAGTTAACGGCATCGCTTATATTGTTTAATAATGTGCTAAATCATTTACTCAGTGGCATCAGTTTGATCTGTATACTTATCCATCTATCAATTGAACTATTCAAATAATAAACATAATCATAATCTAGAAGACTTTTATTGGAGCCTTCACAAGAAGGACAGGAATCATTATGTGCGCAAGCAAACGCGCCTATGACGAGGCTTAAAGTGCAAATTTACATGTTTAACAGTACGTACGGTTGCCGAGGGTGTGGTCAGCAGAGGGTCCCGTGTAGGGCGTCTGCGTGGGCCCTTGGCCTATCCTCCAGTCAAAGATATCGTCAACACGATCATCTTTAAAATCACAGGTGTCTTTGTCAAAGGTACACTCGAACTCGACATCCGCAACCGCTGTAGTATAAGATGGTGATATTGAAATTTGATGTAGTATGTAATAGTCGAAGAATTTGATATTTCGAAACGTAATTGTGATTAAGTGTGCTGACTTTGTATAAAGACCGATTCAGTTGTCTTAAATAATGGCTGTTAAAGTTATATACATGGATTGATATTTCGTTGTTTAGAAGTATGGTTACAAAAGAAAGGTATTTTTAAATTCTTCAAGCTCCAAAGCTCCACGTTGAATCATTACTGAGCTCAGTATTAAATTATGATATAATAAAATATTATGATAAAACATATAATTCCCAAATAACACACAAAAAGGTTTTTATTAGATAAAATGCATGTCCACTGAGTATGCCAAATTGTTGGGGCAATAGAGGTATTGAAAGAATTAATGGTTGAGAGGAAAATGAAACAATACTCGAATCTCAAATCAAAGTTAGCTATTCATTTAGCCTTCAGTATGTCTACTAGTTGAATTTTTTTGTGGAACGTCATGACTCATGTGAATTTAATTCTAAAAAGAGGACTTATTTCATTATGAAACAAAATATACATGAATTATAGACGCTCATTTTCAGAGATAATCTTACCTATGCTCAAAGAAGCCAGGAAAATAACTAATGATTTAGTGTCCATTTCTTTTACAATAGTTTCCCGTCTCTGTTTCGCCCAGCGTGGCTCTCAATGTGAGAAAGGAGGGTCCAGAAAGTGACACTTATAAGCAGTAACATTACGTAACCCCATTGTCTTGATAACGTGACTCACGTGTTACGTTGCCCGGATGTATTCCTTGTATAATTGAAGTACAACGACCATCCATTCTTGATTTGTCCCTAAATCTTATCGTGTTCAGTAGATATGAGTTGTCGTAAACCACCCAGACAATACAGCAGTCATTTTTATTTCGTTGCCATGTTGATTCTCATCTCCAAGACCATTTTTACAGTTAAGACAAACCAAGGGAAATTTTGTAGACATATTAAAAGGTACATGTATTCTATACTGGGGTTTCCCTACAAAATGAAATGTCCTCTAGAGAAAAAAGGGAAAGGTTAGTAGCTTTGCAGGTTATGTAGACATAGATAATTGGACTCTGGGAACGCGTGCTGTGTACTTTAAAAAATGAGCAAGCACTTAACTTTTGTTTGTCCAAGAAAGTTGTATCCAGAATAGACCCACAATAATTGCAGTTAACATGTAGTTACAATAAATAAATAAATAAATAAATAAATAAATAAAACGGGCTAATGTCACCACTATGAGTTAATTTTTTTTAACAATGTTTATTCGAAAGAAATGGAGGCATTAGATGCTCTCCCCAAAATTAAATAAGTAAATAAATAAAACAAATGGATACAACAGAATATATATATAAGCCAAAAAGCTAAAAAAAAAAGGTTAGCGACATTTTAGTTTTTCCATGTGTGTGTGTGTGTGTGTGTGTGTGTGTGTGTGAGCGCGAAAAGCATTAGTCGGCTCAAATTCAGCTGTCTTTCCAAACAAAAAATGAATTAGAAATTTAAGTCGTAGTGAAAAACAGGCTTTGGAGAGAGAGAGAGAGAAAGAGAGAGAGAGAGAGAGGTGGGACGGGACATATATGCAGGTCCGTAGCCGGGGGGGGGGGGGGGTCGGGGGGGTTCGAAAAACCCCCCTTTTTTCAGAAAAGGTCCATTTCGGGGAACAATTTGATCTAGGGAACACAAAGGTTTCATTTATAAAAGGCCCACTTTTTCAGAAAAAGAGCCCCCCTTTTGAAATTGCTGGCTACGGGCCTGNAAGTAAAATAATCAAGTAACATTTTCCTGTCCTAAACCAATAACCACTCAGGCCCTTAGACAGGGAAGGGGTTCAGGGGGGTTCGAAAGAACCACCCTTTTTGTCAGAAAAGGTCCATTCTGGGTACAATTTGATCTAGGTACACAAAGGTTTCATTATAAAAGGTCCACTTTTTCAGAAAAAGAGCCCCCCTTTTGACTTTGCTGGCTACGGGCCTGTATATGTATGAGTGTAACACCTCATTTCCATAGATTAGATCGACCTACTTTAGATCGACCTAACTCCCTGGGGGTTCACGCTAAATAGCTGTCAGCCGGGCGGACACGAAAGTTAATTACCCCTTACAGCTTGTAGTAGGCGGGACGGACATTTAAGTCGGATTATCTGAAAGTAATCTAGTGAGACTCCCCGCGGGGATAGAACGATCTAAAATCTATGGGAATAGAGCCTAAGTGTATCAAGTCCCCTATTTAGGTTACCACATCACATACTGTGGAGATCAGTGTCAGTCTTATGCATCCCCTTCACATAAAACACACATTTTCCGCCCCATTTTGTCTTAATGTGTTTTCAGGCGAGAGACGCAGGTGGTAGGAGCACAGGTCTCAAACTACTGCACATGCGCGAAAAGTACGCTGTTTGAAATAAACAAATAGTGAAATTGACAAAGCCTGTCGGTGTTTACCGTCTGGTTGATTTGATTTAATTTGCTTTCTGGTGTTGTTTTGAGAAATTATATGAGAAATATTCTGTTGATTGTATGTTTTAAAAAGCAAATCCATCGAACTTTCCTGATTAACATTCATATTGCCGTCATTATAAGGGGGATTCCCTTCGCATTTATAGTGTTATATGTGGCCCCAAGGGGATTTTCCACCCCTCCCCCACTCTTGATTAATAAAATTCTTCATCTGGAGGATTGTAAATTATATTGCAAAATACATTGAAAATCGTAGGAAGGTTAACTGCAGATAATGCTGCGAGGATATTCTTAACAGTGGGGGAACTCGGCCAATATAAAATTTTTAACTTCGTTTTACGATTTTGGAGCGCCTGTTCTAATTTTTGAAAGCGAGGCAATGGAACCAAACAATGCGATACAATTTGTAATCTCGTAAAAATTGCTATTTTTATATAAAGGGCATAGCGTGGAGTACATCGAAATACAACTTGTTTATTATTATGATCTTAAATAATAATTAATATAAAACAAACGATATAATACGTTCTTAACGTTAGCCTATTTATTAGCTTAATTGATTTTTTTTCGTATTTGGAGATTAAAAACACAAAAGTTGTCTGGTTTCATATCGAGGCACCCCGTTTCGTTCGTGTGCTGGTGGTAGGGCTGTGTAGCAGTTAATGACAAGTCGCAAGACAAATACCGGTAAGTTTCATTCGAATAGTAATAAACGGAATAGAAATAGCCGCTTTACTTTTAAAAAATGACCACCTGACACTTTCCATAGAAATCAGATACACGCCTGCCGTGTTCGTGTTAATATAAACCCGTGAATGCATTGTGAAGTCATACGGTAGCGACATCTCGTAAAGTGGCATATAAACTGACGTGATTCACGACCACAAGTATTAAGCTACTTCACTTGTATGATTCATACAGTGGGCTTTCCTTTTGAGTCCTAAATGTTTCTCGCATTTTCCTGGTTACATTAGAAGTGACAGGCGGCGTAGCACCGCATTTTTTCTTGTATGTGCTGTAATATCGTTCTATTGGTAGGTTTTGAGAAATGTGGCATGATTTACAAAGCACATCTAGCAGTTGCTGTCTCAATAGTTTGTCAGGTAAGCACTCTTATTTATTTTATTTACGTGTGTTTACGGTGTTTACTGCTGCGCAAAAAATGTACGTGGCATTGGTGTTTAACGCTGAAACTGGACTGGTTGAACAAATACATGTAGTTACAACAGAAGGGCTTACATATGTACCTTCTAAGCAAAGAAAAGTACGTTTAGGGGCCATATCCAACCAAATGTAAAAGTAGTTCATTCAGTAAATTTGTAGATTGAATTCTGTAAAATGTATGGCGCTTAATTACCGGATATGATAGTTTCATGTATGACAAATGTGCTACAGGCCTATAATACTGTACCAGTGACAAGATGTCACGCAAAATAGAACTGTTACTACCAAATATAGCGTATACAGCAACCAAGGAAGTAAATATTACTTCCTTGATGAAACAAATTATGTATGCCGCTTTTGCCAGATGACAAACCATGTACACTGTAATAGAAGGCAGTATAAAATCGTATAAGCATGTCATATAAGCTCCCAGCGCTTGCTTCACTTCCGGTTTAGCTACATGTAGACCAAGCAGGCTGTTCGTGCATTTTAGCGGAGAAGTTTTAAAAAGTATCGTGTTTTTAACTGGCAACATATCACCCTTTAAAACGTTATAGGTTTAATTTGAATAGATAGTATATTATGATATATACTGTACACAGACAAACGGCCCTTTCCATGAGAAAGGAATCGGTTGTTGCAGACCCGTAGCCAGCAATTTCAAAAGGGGGGTTCTTTTTCTGAAAAAGCGGACCTTTTGCCATAAAACCTTCATGTACCTAGATCAAATTTTACCCAGAGTGGACCTTTTCCTAGCAAAAGGGGCGGTTCTTTCGAACCCCCCGACCCCCCCTGGCTATGGGCCTGTGTTGCTTGACATGTCTTCAAATATTGACAAAATTTGGAAATATCTGTTGGGTTGCATGTTATTTTGTGATGCGTGTATTTCTATTTGACGGCCAGTTTGGTCAAGTTGCTGCTCTTGACGTCACGTACAACGCGTCTATATATTTTAGGTGCTCTCCTACTCCTTTGAGGACAGTTTCCGTTGGAAACCTGCAGAACACAGGAGGAAGAGAAAAATAATTGATTTTAAGGACAAAGACAAACGACTGTGGTCCATGCCAGTTCCTTATGCTTTCTCTACAAATTTCACAGGTGATCCTTTTTTTATTCTTTTTTTAAGAAATCTGTCTGGAGTGGACATGATTATAAAGCAATTGTATAAATGAGTATTTATTTTAACAGATAAAAGTTTATAAGCATTATTGAACAGGTGTCATTATCATTTTATACTATAACCCAGCAAACGTTACGTTGCAGCCGAAAGTGACAGAAAAATAGTCCGTGCTGCCATCAGTGAGTGGGAACTAGAGACGTGTGTGAAGTTCCGGGAGGTGGAAGACCAAGAGGAATACGAAAGGACGACCGTTGTTCTTGTTAAACCGCAAGATTCTAGTTTGTAAGCTCCAGTGAATATTTTACGACTTTTTGTTAAAGCTGACCATAAAAAAATTTAAGTTCGTCAGCTTTAGTGGCAAGTTCACAAATTTTCCCAAGCTAAAGAAAATATATAAAAAAAAAACATGCACACTGCCTTCCCTTTTATAGACCCGCCTTAAAATTAAAATGACAAGCGGAAGCATCCTCTCCACATACCGCGGACGTCGATATCGCATATATATTATAGTGTTACTGTATATAACATTTTTTCTACATATAACGTATTCAGATGTGGTGTTGGGGCCGGAAGAATCTACATTTTCACAGGGAACCGTCAGGTCCTGTTCCTGGGACATCGCTGTTTAACGGTAGTACTAGTACATATTCTTTAATTAGAGACAATTAAATCGATCACAACTGTAAAAATATTGTACATTCTTTAAAAAATAGACATACTGCATGGGAATCATGATTTCACACCGAAATACTGTAAATGTACAGTGATTGTGCGTGTGCGTTAAATACAGTTTCAGTTGCAATTTTGGATGTTGGGTCGCTTTCACTTTCACTTTTATACTTAGCTCCTATCCAAACTAAATACCACCAGGACCAGAAAATACCAAGATACCAATTTTCACACATTCCTTGCAGGTCCAGACGGTAGCCCATGAGTTCGGCCACGTTCTAGGTCTATACCATGAGCACGCACGACCCGACAGGGACCGCTACATTGACATTATATGGTCGAATTTGACGAACTTTGAAAGCACGAAGAAACAGTTTTCTAAAAAGCCGGAAGGATCCATCACCACGCTGGGGTTTCCTTATGATGTTGCATCTCTAATGCATTATGGTCCTCATGTAAGTTACTGCAACAGAGCATTAAAGGTATTCCGCTAGCATTTGGAAGTGTCCCACATTAAGCCAAAACTTCCCATCTTGCCCATTTCAGACCTTATAACGACAAGATCTCCACGTTAAAGTGTATTTGAAGCATACCTGATGTTGATATTTCCTTTTAAACTTGAGAATCTAAATGCTTAAAAGCTTAGTGTAGAATCATTTCAGATCTATGGTAAGACGTGGGATTCTGTGACAATACGTGCCAAAGATCCGCTCCTGCAGTTGAGTATAGGTGCCACCACCGACACCACCATCCAGTTTTATGACGCTAAAACTGTGAACTATTTCTATTGTAACGGTGAGTGAAACAGTCTTTCGGCATGTTTAGAGACATTAACGGGGTTAGAATCTTTGGTATAAGATATTTTTGCTATGCTTAGTCGATTTTTTTTTTTTTTTGGAAAGGGGGAGCCTCAAGCATAATAAGTTAGTGAATTTAACGCAAAACTAAAATCAGGGACATTAAATAAAACGGAGACCAAATTAAATTAAAAGTAAATAAATAAATTAATAAATGAAGTTAAATCTGTCAGAGACCTTGCAGAGTTTACTTTTTCATTTAATTTTTATAAATTGAAAGTTTGTCTTTACGTAAAGTGTAGATGTATTGGGCTCACTTGTGCCAGGATAAATATAAAGTTGTCCACATGTATGACTATGTTTTCATAGAAACATTTGGCCACTGCCTACTACACTTCTGTTAATGATAACATTGATATTGATCCACACTTTTATTCACAGATTCGTAATTATGAGGTCGGTTTAAAAACTTGCTGCTAAGGCTTTAAAAAATCAAATGTAACAACATGTGGTAAAAGTGGTTAAAGGCGTTCGCGTTTCAGAGGGTAAGACAGTAAGCAGTTTGTAACTGTGAGTGTGAAATGTTTTAAAGTACCAAATATTCAACAGTTTCCAAATTAGACACCTGCCGCAACAGCGTGATGAACCTTCAGTGCCAACATGGTGGATATCCCGACCCGAAATCTTGTCACCGATGTCGGTGTCCCCAAGGCTTTAGCGGTGACCTCTGTGAATGGCACGAACGATACACTGGAGGTAAATATAGCTGCTTAAAAAGTGAACCATATTTTTCAATCAATCAGGTAAAAAAAAACGAATCCATATCTACGGTTTTTTAACATTAATCTTTTTGACCTCTGTTTTTCTTTTGATTTCGTGTTCGTCCATCATCTGTTTTTATACAAATACTGAGTAGGCCCATACCACTTCATAATTTCACCTAAAACACAGGTTACAAAATGCTGCTTCATTATACTCTCATTGATTTTCCTTCCATCCATCCCATTCGCAGTTGATCTTTCAAAAATCGGTTAACCTTTCAGAAATCTGAATAATAGATATATTGAGCCATCCTATCCAGATCTCCCATGCTTGTTTTCGCAATTGATAATTACAACCGTTCCTATGAAACACGTTTAAGCTATATGTATTATACAAAGTTAAACAGCTACAACACAGGGTTACTTAAATTACAAAAAGAGCTATTTGTAGGAAAAGACGATACTTTTTTATGTAATACAAGAGTGCTTTGTCTTTCAGCTGATCCCTGCGGCGGGGTTATTCCTGCAGAAAGCTTCAACCAATCAATATATTCGCCCAACTATATCAACGAATTTGAACATTTTTCATACAAAAAGGGCCAGACTTGTAACTGGCTTATAAAGGTAATGTGCGAAAAAATGAAGGGTGCACCTCGGGGGAAAAAAAAGAATCTTGCAGTGTCCTGTGTTATCTTTCATTCTTCACTTAATGTATAGCAAATAATTGAAGAACACGGGCGGTGATTTATGTCGTGAAATTATCGACTTTTTCAATTTCAATTTTTTTTTTTGCAGTGACTAGGCTACTACCTGTAGATGTAGGCTACAGGTGCCTACCTCTGGTACTGTAAATGTACTCCATCCTTAAATGGAATGCTAGTGCATTTTTTCCGTCATTTTATTTTTCAAGGCACCACATGACAAATTGATCGCTGTAAGATTTACTGGGACGCGTTTTGGGTTTCCTTGCACGACGTACCCATATGTGACATGTGACGATTACGTAGAGGTGAGGTACGGGGACGACATTGGCGTAACAGGGGCAAGGTGAGAATACTGGTGGACGAATTGTTTGGAGTGTTTGGGGGGGGGGGGGTGATGGGGGAGGGGGGCTTAATGTAGGGAAAATACATGTAGTTTTGTTCTGTTTTGGAAAAAGTCGACTCTGTGGATGTACAGGTCACTGTGCTCTTCTTCTGAGATGTAGTCTGGGTTGAGAAAAGTACGATATGTAGGCCGCTAGCAGTAAATGTTGCGCTTATGTTTGAAAATTTCACGGAACACTTTGGAATGGCTCATATTTAAGCCATGTAGTTTAACATTAATCAGATGTACTGTATATGTACAATTACATGAAGTTAAGATCATCTTTTTAAGCCAATTTCAAATTTTTTTAAACAACGTAAATTGTGCACAGGTTTGGATATACCGTACATGTAGATCAAGTGCATAACTTGACATTATGTAACCGTGTTTCTTTGCCTTTCCAGATTTTGCTGCCAAGAAAGGCCGAACGTCACAATTATTTCGTCGAGTAACGAAGTTTTGGTCCTGCTGAGATCAACACGCAAAGAACATGCCGGATGCGGGAAGAGATTTGGGTTCCGTCTAAACTACTGGATGGTGAATCCAGTGAACAGAAATGGTACAAAATCGCGTTCATCTCGGTTGCTTGCAGTAAATACACTTTACCTGTTTTTCACTTATGTATGGGTGGTAGAATGGTTGTAGAATGTGTACTTAATGTATTTTCTTAAACAAACCAAAGCGAAAGTGAGTAAACCACTCAGCATTGTTTTTTATTTAAAAGATGCTTCCTAATATCACTTACAGTGTTGCCTTTGGGCTGCTTTAAAGTGAAGTGGTTTTATGATATATAAACTTTTTTGTTTTGGTAGTTGCTTCACTCAATTGTTATGTAATTTACTTATTTTTTCAATAAATGACTTAACCAATAAAAATAGAATGAAAGTGAACATGATAACAAATATAAAGATTAAACAAACAAAATTTTAATGACATACAATATACAGAAATGGTTTTTAAATAACAGAGTTCACCTAAAAACCACTTTAACTGTTACAGTAAACAGTGCTATGTACATAATGTTACAAATTATTATACCGTGTATGAAGTACTGTTATAAGACCCATTTGACTCAAGTGTATTATTCATTCTTGCTTTTAAGAGTCTAGATACTTCAATTAAATCCATTATAAAAATATGAACCAAGTAATAAATTCTGTTGGAAAATAAATAAATAAATAAATAAATAAATCCCATTTAAATAAGTTGATGGCTCTCACAACAGGACCAGAAGTAAATTTTGGAGGTAATTGTCTGTCCACCTGTACATTTTGGTGACTTCACCATCAGAGATGCACAGCAACTGTAATAGCATCCTTCATTATAAATGAAGTCTATGGAATAGTTCAGTGTCTATATTCAGAGTTAATAGATGGAAAGAGATGTCCAGAGTCTTTCAGCACACTTTTGTGTAAGTCTTTGTTTATTACAAAATGAGTTTCATCATCAACGGTCAAGGATCTTGAAAAAATATTCCACCTGAAAATAAAATAAAAACAACATATTTAAGTAAATGATTTTACACGTAAGCCATTTAACCAACAACCTTGTGATGATTCATAAGTTTACATGGCATCTGAAAGATATAGATTTATGAAGCAAACACTCGTCCCCCTCTCCCAAATTATTTTTGACACTGTAAATTCAAATAAACTGCATACAAGATAATTCAAAGGTAGTTTTCAATACCAGTCAACTCAACTACCCTGGGGTAGCCATTTGGCACGATTATATAATACTTGTAGTTATAAATGCATATATAACAGAATGNTAAGAAGGAATTCTTGACAGTCATCAATTTAGAGTATCCAAATGCAAATTCTTCAATAACTGAATATTTCTGGTGATAAAATACTTTCATTATTTGACACCATTTAATGTCAAATGTTTGACAAGCGAAAGGGGGTGAGGGTTTTCGGGTGCATCAACACAACACCCAAATAGCCATATTTCCATATAAATTCAGCAGACTTTCACCAGTATTAATGGTACGCACCTGTGCCGAACCTAGCCCTGATACTGTAGGGTGCCTCGCTCCTGGCCTCGGCAGAGTCAGTGGGTCCCAAAAGGTTCCTCCACTTCTCCACAGCGTTCTCTCCCATCAGTTCAAAGGCCATCACAGGCCCACTGGTGATGTACTGGATCAGGGTGCTGGGATAATAATAATAATAATAATAATAATAATGCAAGTGAATTTGTGCTGCATGTAAAATATTGATAATTGAACAGATTTGAATTAAAAGATAACATCATTGTGAATCATGAATAAAAAGGTTTTGAAATTCAGGTTTTTGTTGTGAGTAATACTACGTCAAAATATGTAGTGCATTAGTAGTTAGGAAGTACTGTAGTTACATCAAATGGTACAATTATCTGCCCTGCGCCAGTCTGGCTGGTCATAACACACAATTAAATTACACTACATGGGGTTTAGGCTTCGTTCACATGCAATGTCTATTTTCTAAAAATCTATTTTCTATTTGCGGTATCTTGTAATCACGGTCTGTGCCCTGAATACCCCGCGGCGTAATTACTGGCAGCGCCGATAATTAATTACAACTTTGGAAGTAACTGGATCGCGCTGCCAGTAATTACGCCACGGGATGTTCAGGGCACAGACCGTGATCACAAGACATACCGCGAATAGAAAATAGATTTTTAGAAAATAGACATTGCATGTGAACGAAGCCTTAATCCAGTTAGATCGTATTCAGAACAGATTATCCTTGGATCTACTTTTCCACAGATCAAATATGACGGACCCTACACGACAGCAAGACCTCCTAATCCTTTAATTTTCTTCCCGCTTGCTTCAACACAGATTAGAATTTGGCTTGGAGGTTTAATTGCCAGGCCCCAGCAGGGCTCCTACATAATTTGCCAGGCTATGAAGTTTTCAATCTATCAAGCTGGACTGGTACAGAAAAGAGTGCGACACCACTTGTTGGGAAAAGGGCCCAAAATACTGGCACTGCAGTCTCTTGGTGGTGTATCAGCAGCATATTATAAACCACTGCTTTTGAATTCCAACTGTTTTTGAACATTTCATACAAAATATACAGGGGCAGATCCAGAGCTATTTTCTGACAGTCTTCCAAATTATCTTTGTTGCTCCATCCTCCATTTTTTGACTTGTCTTCCAACAGAAAAAATTGTATACCCTTCAATGCAAACTTGAAAACCTGATCGTCTTCTGAAATACCCAGAAGACAGCCTCAATCCACCCCTGATATATCAACTTTCTGTACTCTCTTTTGTGCACTAAAAGAGGTAGGGATCTTTCAAATGGAGGCAAATATATATACATTTGTAAAAAGCTTGCTTAATATCAAATACTCTCAGCTGAGCTGAATGAGCAGAAAAAGTTAAGTTGGTGCTGGCCTTTTAGGGGAAATGGTGATCAAAAGAGTTGCTGCTTTATTTTTTTTATCTCATGAAAAATTACAGAGCCTGCCTCAAATTTGGAAATAAACAGTTCAGACTTACTTGAAAAACATTTTACTTTGGTGCTCCTGATAGAATTCCAATGCCTCATTTCTGGAGAGTGAAATTTTCTTCATCTTTGTGATGAGAAAGCCATTCTTAAAAATCAGGTCTAGGATTTCTCCCATCTTCTTCATGGAGTCTGGTTTGATCATGCCTAATGTTCTGAAACATTCAGAAAATCACATTTATTCTAGATGTTTAAGTATATATAGATTATAACTACATTGTATACATTGTTTTTTTTTTAAACACAATTTTCCTATCTGAAGCCAAGCAGTCTTTTATTTGTTTCTCAGATAAAAGAATGATTCCAATTTTAATTGCCAAAATTCTAATTATTCTTCAAAGTAAAATGTCAAACTCTAAAACTAAACGTTGGAAAATTTCAACTGGCAATCAAACCAGTAGTAGTATTGATCTGGAACATTATCTTCAGCAGTTTATAAACAAGGCCAAATAAGGAAAGAGGCAAATAGACATAATACTATAATTGTACGAAGATTGTCATAGAACCAGCAATATGTCATGGTTAAAGAATAGCTTTAACATAAAAAACAAATAAACAAACATACAAACCTCTCTTTCTTACTGCTCAGCTTCTTCCTGGTGTATTCGTCCCCATAGTCCACAAAGTTCAGCTGTCTGGCATGGACATTTATTGTGCTGCCAATGTACAGTTCATTTAATGTGATTTGTTCTGATTTTGTTCTTTTGAGGAAGTGCCTTCTGTTTTTTAAATCAAACTGGAAATCAAAATACAATATTTCAAATTAACATTTGCTTCATGGACCATTCTGAAAGACATGTACCTTTTGAACCAGGTGCAATGTACATGTACCAGGTACAGAACATTCGTACCATCAAATGTTTTATTCTTGTTCAAATACTTATTACTTCAACATGCCCTGGTATTCCTGCGAACACACTAATACTTGTGCAGTGGTTCCATAACTTTAGTTATTGCTTACACTTTTAATAATCTATTTCTGATAGATGATCAAAATTCTGGGACTCACCATTTCAATTGTATTGTCCTTTGGATAATACAGAAACTGGTACCTCCTGATAAGAGCAGCATTGGGATCATACCACTCTGCGATAAATGCATACCTTTCATCTTGAGTAGACTGGAATAAGAATTATTATAACAATATCAAATATTTTCACTGGGTGGCTGCAGGCAAACCAAATCCTACCCCTCCACCTCTTCCTCCTCATAATAATAATAATAATGATAATAATAATAATAATAAATACATTTCTATCTCTGTCATCCAAAGACTCAAACTCAGTAATGGTATGTGATGTTACCACCTGTCTGCAGCAATCAAATATTGAATTCGACACCGGTTTTTACACAAATGGATTTAAAAAAGATATAATTTCCATCAAATAATTTTAAAAAATTAGATGAAATATGTAATAATTCAGTTAATATCTTAATTTGAATGCAAGGTAAGGGGTACTGTATTCTCACGCAGGTTTTTGTTTCGGAGATGAACTATAGGTTTTCTGAGGCCCAGTGACTATTACCTCGATAAGAGCATGAATTGCTGGTGTCTACTACTAGCACTACCCACAGTTACTACATGTAGAGTAATACTAGTAAGTGCAAGACGAGAGAGAGAGAGAGAGAGAGAGAGAGAGAAGGAGAGAGAGAGAGAGGATTTCATTACGAAATTCCACTGAAAACGAGTAAATAAACTTCCCTAGAAGTGCTTAACTCACCATCGTTTATGTAGTCTTTTGATCCCAATTCAAATGTCGATAATTAGTAGAGAACTAGGAATTGCTGTGAATTCAGAAACCGCTAAGGCAGAGTTGTTGTTGGCAACAAAAATCCCGAACGACTTTGTGTCCTCTTTTCTTATTGGCTAAATCTAGTCAGCTGACTCATAAAGCTCAACTTCCTTTAATTTGAAAAGGTGAAGGTCAGACAAACCAAGAAAAACTTTTTGAGATACGATTATAGTGTTGGTTTATGAATTTGAAGGATATTATTACACATTACCTATTGAATTTTACAATATCTCCTTTGTTATATTGACACGGAAGAATTATGTTTTGAGAATAACCTATTGTTCCCGCCATCTGTCGGCAACATTGTTTACCATGGAGGAAGTAACGCCGAACCAATACATATTTTTCATTTAATTACTGAAAATCATTGGTAGGTATTATTTAAATACGAATGGCTACTTATATCTTACGACACAGAAGTTTATACTGAGGGAATCAAAATAAGTTGGTTGATTAGACCTGTATTATTTGAACACAAGTCTTCAGAATTTTGCATTACTGTTTTCAGAAACTCGAGAGTTGCGTGTCAGCTATCATCAGTCGAAGTAAGATAAATGTGTCACTGAATCTTCTAAGTGTCGTGATTAGACGGGATATATAATTTACATATACAGTAGCTCTGCGAAGGCTCCTTTAACGTGTTATGAAAACTTAAGTGACTGATGCATTTAAGCTAGCACGAAAATTCATGCGTTAGCACTCCTGTTGACGATTCTGATATGTACTGGCTGTGCTAACGCGTGCTACATTAAAGCCTCCAGGTGAAATTTAATTATCGAATTTCTCAAATCGGCTAACAATTACTGGACCATTTATGAAAAGAACATTTGGTCTGAGGATAGAAAACCTTGTTCTTATTGCATATGATGTGATAACATAATTTTAACCATTAATGTCAGTACATGATACTACATGTAGCTATGTAATTATGACAAGTCCTTATGTAGCATAGGGTAAACTGTATCAACAATTTATAAACTCTAGTGATAAATCTCAGATTTTTTTTCAGTATTGCAATTATGGCTACCAAGGGGATGCAGATAATTAAGGCCAACACATCCATAGTCAGGGATCAGGTGGTCAAGGGGCTGCCGTCAGATACAGGTGTGTTTTTCCCATTTGAAAAAATTTGAATTACTGGTATATAATTTAAAGTGTTCCATAAAGTCCAAGGCTAGATTGTAAGACCAGCTGATCTCTCAAGGATAGCAGGCTATCATCTCAGCCTTTACCCTATTAACCGTTACTTCCTCCTCATACTTAGGTGCTGGGCCAAAACGTGTCACATTTGATGAGAGTCAGGTGCCCCGTATTCCACACGAACCCACCAAGGCAGCAGTGGGGCATATCCAGAGAGGGACGTCTGGACAGTTAATGACCAAAGGGACAGTGTCCAGTTCAGGGGGTACTGAGACGAAACAGGGTAAAAAGGGGGACCACAGTAATACTAAGAGGCCACATCAGTATAATTTGGCACAGACTCCTACATCTTTGGGTAGATTTCAGAGAGAAAGTCATGGAGGGGCCAGACAGAAGACTGACTTGTCAAAGCCATCACCATTGTTCTATATAGCCGACAATGGCGATGCCTCAGACTGCAGTAGTGTTTCCGACTCCTCTGATCACATTGGTGCTAAGCAACAAAAGACAAAGGTCAAATATCAGACATCACTCACCGGAGGAGCTTCTGCACAAATGAAATCAGACTCCACCTCGTCCATCACTGGTTTAAAACTTCGTCCTATTAATATTGTGGATCCTATGCATTCTAAACCCACTGAAGACACACATGGGAAGACAGGTGCCAGTCAGTCTCTCCCAGATATGTCTCCAGAACACATACAGCTGGGCATTCCTATGGGCTTCAAGCTTGGAGGAGCTCTGGACATGTCAGATCCTGGAGGAGATTGCGTTGGACCTTTCTCCCCTAACACAATCAAAACACAGCTGAGGTCACTGCTGGAGGAGAAAACTGTGCTCAGATCTGAGCTGGACAAACAAGTGGAGGTATAATGTGTTGATGTAGTGAGGAAGTTGATTGTAATATTCATCTTGTTAACTTTGTGAGCAGTGTCAACGTGGGTTGATTATTTTTTAACTTAAAGTTATTTTTTAAACTTTTCAATTTCTACACTTACAGTGTTTGAGCTGTAAGCATTTCGGAAGCTTCCAATCTCGAATTTGGTTGACCGTTTAATAATTTATACTTTTCGGGTCAATCTGCCATCAGACTGATGAAAAATAATGTAATTTGTTAAAAGGGAAATAATTTATAAGAAAAGCCTGTATCCAACCCACATCACTTAAGCATATCTGTTTAGCGTAATAGTGTCATAAGTTCTTTTACTGAATCGTTATATACTTATTACTATAACTTTATATTTGTTTGACCCAGGTGAATTTGGAGTTGAAAAAATTGTTGGTGGCTTCTCTTGGTGATGACTTGCAATACAGGATGGAGAGGATGGCCAGGTATGTATGGGGTCCACATATGCTAGAGCATGGGGTCTCTGTGGATAAGTTTATAGTAATAATTTCAAATCTTAATTTCATGAGGTTTGGATGATTTTGAAAATTGCAGAAATGGAGGACTGATCATGTTATGAACAAAAGGAAAAAAGCAAAAAAAATTCAGATTTATTCAACTGACATCAGAAAAGCTTTTTCTTCTTCATATTTTATTTTAATAAAACAGCTCTATTTTTTTTTTTTTTTTTGTAAATTTATCGATTGTTAACCAACCAATTAATGAATTATACAATAACATATTAATTTGGTATTCAGTGGTGTTGATTCAGATAAAGTGCTTGTCTGTTTTCAGGGACAAGGCGTCCCTGGCACTGCAGGTGGGGGACTACTCTAAGAAGGTGACACAGGACACAGAGACACTGGAGAGTTTGTCCATACAGGCAGACATGTGGAGGAGCAAGTACATGGCAAGCAGGTTAGTACTTTTTACTCAGGGTCATATAATATATACAGATAATAGTGCCTATGGCAACCCCTGTAATTTCACTTTTGTCTAGTAGCAAATATTCTACGTTTCATTTTTTCCCCTTTTTTATTATTATTATTTATTATTTATTTATTTATTTATTTAATTATTGATTTTTTGTGGGGTGAGGAGAAGCTGTACTTATCATAAATATTTGAAAAGAAAAAGATGTTTCTGGTAATGAAATTATGAAATTGATATAAATTTACAAAGTCTTTGAGGTG
>NW_019775554.1:0-47154 GCF_001039355.2 Lingula anatina | reverse complement strand
TTGCCACAAATTACTTAACAATTGCAACTGTATAAAGACCAAACTTTCTTCATCTGATACTATATTTATAGGCACTTGTTATGAGTGGGAAATATTTTTCGTGCAATATTTATTCTCCACACACCACCTCGCGAGATCAACGTGTAGCTGGACACTTACACAGTGAGACCCTACGACATAAAAGTTGCAATTTATCTTCATATTTCGTGTAGTTATGCATTTAAAAGCACTTACCTGTTTTTTGAAAACCTTGTCCAACGTAATATCATATAAATTCTGTATTTCTCTCATTTTTTAGAAACTTGGGACTCCGTTTCTGTTTCTGTCCTCAAAAATCAACAGACGAAGGCACAGATACTAACAAACGAGATTTAAACGAGAGTAGCAATTAAGCGTAACAGAGATAGGCATCCATTGTTCTCTGGGTTCTATTCATTCCGACCAATGAGAGACCGTAATACGGGCTCCGCCCCCACGCGTGTAATCTCCTTCTGTTATAACTCCTTGGTTGCACAAAGCCAATTGTTTGGTCACGTATCAATCGTGTGCAAACTAGTTCTAGAACTCGTAAGTGCTACATACCAGAAGCTTGAATACTAAGACCTTATGAAACAGGTGGACACAGCTCACACATTTAAACAGGCTTCTTTTCAACTTACATATACATTCCTGTTCCACGTCCAATGTGCTCTCAGATGGCCGTCGCCATCTTTGATTCGTTGCCTACAACAGCTTCTCTGACACAATCACATCTATCGCATTTCCACATTTAGCTGAAATTTTTAAGTCCTTACTATACATGTAGGGGGCCTACTGCATGAGCTTTGTAAGAAAGAGCGTCAATATCAATTAAGCAAAAACATTTTATTGCACAACAACAACAATAGGCCTACAGATATAATAATAATAATAATAATAATAATAATTATTATTATTATTATTATTATTATTATAATAACTAATCAACCAAATTGTTTTCCTGTAGGGCCTACTTTTAAAATCGTAATAGTGGATGGGGGTGGTCTATTTAGATGATTTTATACTTGATTAAGATCTTCTGACAATTTTTATTTACCATAAACGAGCTCATAGATTAAACCGGCTGTCGCCTGAGAAAAACCAAGTGTTTTGAGATAGGCCTAGCTAATCGTGGCCTTGAGCGATATTGACTTTATAAAGAGAGCCAATAAGAAGCGTTCGACGCCGACTGCATCCAAGCTCACATCCACACAGATTTTAAGGAAGTAATTAGGGCCTATATATAGGGCCTACACTGGGTTTACAACCAGAATAAAGCTCCCCCATGCACCCTCACTCAAAATACAATTTTCTAAGATATTCTTAAATTAAAATGAAACTTAACCTATACACTCAATGCCACTTTTCATCTAGCCTATTTGATTCCCCTTTTATTACTAATTGCAATTAGCGTAAGCGTAAGTCATTAACTTTACAACAAAATTGCTCGAAGAATTGGTTGAATGGAATGATTTTGTTACAAATGTCAACTTTTCTTTCATGCAAAGTTTTAGAGTTGCAGACACAAAATGTTTAGGCCCCCCTAATCTCTAGACATGGAATAGAATCAGAAACACGGTTATATTGCGCATTTCCAGTGAATATTTCTTAATATGGTCCATGAAAATTAGCTCTACTAAATAAAGATTCTATTAAAACAAAATCGCTAAGGCCTATAAATCTCCAAGAAAGTTTAAAATCAATTTCAGAATTCCACTCACATTTTTTTATTAAGACTAGTAGGCGTAGATCTATAGGCTACCTTGAGTGTCAGAGCAACGTAAAAGCTACATGTAGCTTGTTAAATATACCTTGTGATGGAGTCGCTTTTACTAGGTATTGCTGATATGGGTTATATATGAAATCAAGATCGAGCTGGCAATACCGGAATCTAGAACCTAGGGTAGTATAGGCAGGTACAGGTCTACTGTACAAACAATCAATAGCGGACGTGCCCATCACGTGCACGATAGAGGCGCACGACGCAGCCACTAGTGCCACCAATCCTTGCTGGGGGATTCTGAGGTCAAACATGTCTCAACTGAACTGTTGTGGATTTTCTGGGTGTGGGTTTCTACTGTGTACAGAACTCTCTAAGTTTTAGAGATAATTAAAAACTCACAGATCAAAATTTAATGAAATCAAAAGTTAACCCAGCATGGTCTCATGTACTTCATACTACCCTTTCATTAAATAAGTGCTATCTTCTCGGCGAGATAATCATGCAGCAAGAGGAGTTTTTATTCTTTTTTCAAAAGTCACTTCGCCGCTATTGCTTTTCCCATTCATACATTTTATTTTTTTGCCCCCCCCCACCCCTCTGCCTCCCAAGACTGTTCATTTGGTCAAACAGTGCTACCGGGGGAACTTTACAGTGGACATTTAAAAGATCAAAGACTACTCAAAATTAAAACCAAAAAGGTGTGAGTCGCTTCTCTATAAAGTCACAAGTGAAGTCAAATGTTTTCTCAGTGTAAAACAAAATAAAAATAAAGGCATCTGAAGCCTTCTAACTGGCCGTGCCGGGCAGGCTTATCAATAAAAACAATAGAACTTGAATTGATTCAGTATAGTTTTGCCGAAATAGAACCACCGGATATCACCTGTAAACCGCGTCCAGCAGAAAAAAATAATATGTTCTCAGCGGAATTATTTGTTTTTCTCAAAATTCGCATCGTCGCAATTGCTTCTTAATACCACATGGGAGTTCCCAGTATCATCACTGAAGTCAGGACTTACCCGAAAAATATCACCTGTTGAAGCAAAATGGCAGTAGTTACTTCAAGGTGGTAAAGGTTGCCCAATCAACGCTCTTTTTCACAACTTATCTTCGTCAATCGATAGCTTTGAAATGCCCCTTAACCTTCTTTCCCAAGACGACGCACGAATTCGTGTCTTCCTCCTTCTGTTCGTGGGCTTTTCTCAAGAAGAAACACATATATATATAGCTGGCATCCACTCACTGACAACTTATTCCAAAGACATGATGGCAACACTGCTCGTTTGGATGATTATTTCGTCTGCATACCACTTTGCTTTATCTATAAATTTGAATTTTAGTCCAAGGTAAGTACAGTTTCAATATGAGCACACATATTTTATAGACTGAACATTTAATAGAAAACTTGAGCCCCATGAGGCAACCGTTTGGACACATAAAAATATTAATGGTTTTAAGTCTAATTGTTCCTACTGTTTGTCAGCCAGTGAAAGTAGGGCATATATTGTATAAACGAATTTGTCATCAATCAGTCTGTCGGTGTACATTATAACTTTACATTAAAATCAATATTGCTAATAATTTTAAGGAATCCTTAATTGAACAAAAGCATGTACTTCAACAGACCCCCAACCCCCCCCCCCCCAAAAAAAAAAAAAAAAAAGGGGGGGGGCTGTTACATTGTACAAAAAAACCAAATATATTGGCAATAGCGATGTCAACGTACTGCATCAGTTGCGTTCAGTCCCATATCACACATTGTTTTTTAAATTATTTTTTCCATATATGTAACAATCACCTTTTAAACTAGCCTAGGAACACCGACCACAACCTGCACCCAGCAATGCGGCAGTGAACTGAAGTATATGGAATATAGACTCCAGACGCTCGATGACAAATATCAGCAATTGGCTGACAAAGTGACAAAAATTACGGCACCACCTCGTAAGTAGTTTTGTTGTCATGAATTTGTAGTATAAAGGAGCTTAAAAAGGTCTATACCTGTTAGTTTAGCTTATTCTAAAAATTGTGTATTGGATATTTTAAATGTGTAGTATGGTAATGCCTCTGTTCTTAGAACAGAATGTGAAGTCGTTATATTCTGTTTAACAGTCCACAGACTGGAAAACCTCCACAAACAATGCTTAGGTTTCTTGTGTGCGGACGGGTTTCGGTAAAGAACCATTCCCACATACATTTGGATCCTTCTATCTCCCTGGGGAGTCTCACTAAATTGCTATAAACTTAAGCAGGAAAACTGGAAAAGCCTGCATGAACAACCGAGTCCAGTCGACTCAAAAACGTGAATGCCAAATTAGCCTTATAGACCTTCCTATTGGTTAGAAGGTATAACTTAAGCCGGAAATACAAAGAGTTTTGCTTTTTACTGACGACTTCCAAAAATTTGGCACTTTTAATGTGGTTAACGCCCCTCAATATTTATTCATTTATACTTCTTT
Organism: Lingula anatina; assembly: GCF_001039355.2. Next base: position 42,957 of record NW_019775554.1, on the reverse strand, counting down.
TAGCAATCTATATCTAGATTAATCTATAAATTACACTCGCGAAAGTGGAAATAGTTTGAAACGATATCGAGTGACACCTTCAAGACTAATGAGGGAAAAACTCTCAAAAACGCATTAAAGATCTATTTTAAAATTGCACGTCATTTTTTTCATCAAAGGACAGATATTGATCGTAATTATACAGCAAAAAATAAATAAATAAATAAATAAATAAATAAATAAATAAATAATAAAAATCAAACAAGTTTATTTCCTACTTCCTTCTCACAGGCCTTTATTGGATCACTCTGTCCTTGAAACTAGCAATGATGAAGATAATAACCTGACCGTTCAAGTATGCGCGCGCATATACAGTATAGCTACTGCAACTAAAAACTACTGAATTTTACATGAACTGATGATAGCGACATTGCGTTAGTTGTGACTGTGCGACTGACTTATTGCTGTCAACAACATAAAGAGATGAGAGATATAAGAGAGATTGTTGCAAATTCAATAAAGATAATACATGTATATCACATAACATACCTGTGGTATACTTAAATTTTTAATTATTGCATGCTTTACTGAATATTAGTTTCGCATGGACTAATGACTCTCCAAGACAAAGATGGTAATGAGCTCAACACACAAGACAATTAAGATATTAGAAATAGTCGAAGAATTATATGGAGAGCTTTTTGACAGTAACAAAGGAGTATTATTCCCAACTTCAGCATATGATCTCCCAGATATAACAGCTTAAAAAATAGAAGTAGCAAGGTGCTTATATCTGAGAAAAATACCAGCAGCATGGGCAAATTCTGATAACATCATACTGTTCAAAAAGAGTAATAGGAGAGACACTAAGAGCTTCAGATCCGTCTGCTTATTATCTACCCTGTATAAGATTTATACTATGATCTTGACTCAAAAGCTTACAAGATGCCTGGATGAAGCACAGCCATACGAACAAGGATCTGCTTGATTTTATGGGGAATGAAATATGAGGAGTGCTATGAACTCCAATGCCCTAAGGTAATTAATTATTTTTTTTTTTTCTTGCTCGTTATAAAGATAAAACACTCGAAAATGTTTTGCTGTTTTTTTCTGTTAACAGCGCAAGGCAAGGACTGTGCAGAGCTGTATCATAAAGGGGTAAGGATCAGCGGCGTGTACACCATCATTCTCAGTAAAACTGGAAAAAAACTTGATGTCTACTGCGATATGAAGACCGACGGCGGTGGCTGGACGGTACGATTGTACATTTCTATAAAAATAATCTTTGATAATTAGACCTGAAATATTCAGTCCCAATGCGTTCACCAGCTTAACATGGTGCATTAATAAGACCTTCATTTGTGAGCTTTTATTTGTCGCAAAAGAGATACAATTGCATGTAGCCATTTTTTCTCATTCTATTTGAATCATATAGGAAATGGACATTAGAAATTCATATTACATAACATATTTTGCATTATAAAAAAAAAAAAACCCGATGATTTACCATTCAGGTGTTCCAAAGACGAATGGACGGAACTGTGGACTTCTACAGAAACTGGCAGAACTATAAATATGGCTTTGGGAATCTGAACACTGAATTCTGGTTAGGTAGGTTATATAGGTTATGCAATAGACTTTATGCAAAAATAAATAAATAAATAAATAAATAAATAAATAACTCGCAGTTGGGAACGTTGTCAGTGCCCATATTTTAATGCAGGGCCATACTGGCAGACTAGGGAGGGGGTGGGGATGCCCAGTCCCAGATATATTCCAATGAAACTTTGGAGATCTTTATATAGGGTAAAACTTTCTCCTTCTCTAAGTCCGTCAGAAGTATCTTAATTACTTCTCCTTAAGCTAGCGTTTAAATAAATATCACAGGCGGTACAAATAAACTGTAAGCATGCATGTCTGGTAGGCCTTCATCATGTGCCATCAAAAGTTTTCCCAGCCTGCGCCCTGTAATCGTAATCGTTATTTGTGGTGGTGTTCGTCTTATTAGACCTCAGATGACGATAAACTCTGTATGAATTAGAGATAATTTATACCCAAATCTATCGAGTTATGTTGCTCAATGTTTCAAGGAAAACGTTTCTTTTTATTTATTTATTTATTTATTTTGTTTGTTTGTTAAATTGTCACAATTATTGCTACACGGACATCGCTATATATAAATGTCAGGTGCGGCTACGTGAAATAATCAGTTTTAAGAGTTTTGCACTTTTAGTCAAAAGGAGATGCGCTAATGTTTGTGCCATATATTTTTGGACTAAGCACATGACGTTTAAGTGTAAGTAGCCGTTCTGTAGCCTACCTGAACACTTGCATCCGTGCGTAATAATTACTGGTTACTTGCAGGAAATGACTATATCTACTTCTTGACCACCCAGGATAAGTATGAACTCCGAGTGGACATGCAGGACGCCCAGGGGTCCAGTCGATATGCGCAATTTGACAGCTTTGCCATAGGGTCCGAGGCTGACAAATACAGGCTTGCAGTCAGCGGTTATTCTGGCACAGCTGGTAAGTTATATTCTAGCACATCCGGTCAACAGAGCTCATATCTTCTTGACCGGATGTTATATTCTAGCACATCCGGTCAATAAGATATGAGCTCTGTTGGTAGGATATGAGATCTACCATTTACTTTTAGATTACCTTTTATTTTAGATGCCAATTACAGTATAATCCCAATGCCTTGCGCCTTGAATAAAATCGTAGCATTCTGGAAAGTTTTGTGAGGATATTGTTGAGACCAATTACAGTAGGCCCTGGCCAAGACGTTAGTAAACAACAACATAAACTGCAAAAACATTGTACAGTATACGCTGAAAATTCATTGTAACATTAGCAAATTTTAACTGATATTAAGAAGTAAAAATATTAGCAGACTCAATAACATTTGTTACTCATGCAATAAAAAGAGATAACAACTCTTCATATTAAATTCATAATTTCACAATAAATGCATTGTTAACAACATATCTTATTGCAACTATTCTGAGATCTGTGTTGCCATTGGACCACGTGGACCTTCAAGCATAGATTACTTCACCCTGTAATTATATCTTAAGAGATTATTGGAAAGTAAGCAGGAAAATGGTCGTGCACCCCAGGATAATCCGTTTTATTGTCCTTTTCTCGCCAAAATGAAGAGTTTTATCCCTTTAATATTGTACATGTATTATCATTATGCATAGCAAATGGAACTGTTATGTACGATAACCATGTTTTAACATAGCCTACATTAAATGTAGATGATGTTAGATGCTACCCATTTATATCCTCGACTCGCATGGACTGGCAGGGAACGATTTTTTAAATTTCAGTCAAGTTAATATCACCATTCTCAGTAAACTGGGAAAAACCTGATGTCTGAGTGCTATATGAAGACTGACAGCGGTGGCTGTATGGTACTATTGTACTTAAAACTGCATGTATATCCAAAATTTTAGGTGACGACCTCACTGGCCATAATGGTCAGCGTTTTTCTACTAAAGACCAAGACAATGATAAAAACGGCGGAAATTGCTCGTATATGTTTAAGGGTGCTTGGTGGTACGGTAATTGTCATAGCTCCAATCTTAATGGTATGTACTATCTTGGAGACCACTCTTCCTATGCGGACGGCGTGAACTGGAATAGGTTCAGAGGCACGTACCACTCCCTTAGGAGGACTGAAATGAAGATTCGCCCACAGGGCTTCCAAGGTTCATCCATAGTCGTAGGATAAGGGTACCAAACTCTACGACCTCACGCATATTCCACGCATTATTCAGTATGGATTCCTTTCTTGCTCTCGAATGTTATCTTTTTTCAAAAACATTGTAAACCATGGGCACAGACGTATCTTGCTGGTTATACCGTTACCATGCAACCAGGAAATTATATTTTGAAGTGTCTCAACAAATCTCTGAAAAAGCCGTAATGCTTCTGGATGAGCATACTGTGTTTGAGTTTCATCTGCTCAATGCCACCACAAAAGAAATAGTTTGATTGGAATAAAAATTATGCGAAATCCCTAATACATGTGTTATCCAACAGTCGTAGCCACATCCATTTTTTACGATAAATGATTTATGTCTTTTCGTATTTACTGAATGATGTTTGTTGGTTTCCTTCAGCGCAATTTTTGGTGTATGGATTCTATTCTGTGAAATATTAGCCGGGTAAAATGTGCAGTATAGCTACTATACGCATCCGAGCGCTACCACAAATGTTTTTTTTTTAACTGAAAGGTGACTCTACTTCTTTTTGTAATTCTTGCATTAAAGTTATTAGGTTCCCAGTGCAACTTGTGGCGTACTAATTCAATTCCGTCAAATATTGGCCGTATAAAAACCCGCAATACAGCCACTACACTCCCAAACACGATGGTTTTTTGCATCAGTGCTGCAATGTCGTCACCTTTTAGGTTTTATGGTTCTTTCGCCTGGAATAAGATCAATATAGATTTGTATTACCTATTTGTTTTTATCAAAGAATATAATGATTTTGATTATTAAGTGCCATTTCACGAGAGACTCGACCAAATAGCGTCAAGGTGGGGTCAACAGATTTTAATGAAAATTGGTGTGAAGATGTGTCCTAAGAAGTTATGAGCTTCTGTGAAATAAAATGGAAAAATATCCATTCTTGGCAAAAATATGGGGTGAACAATATTTGCACTGGTTTTGCTCCGAGATAACCAGTTTCACTCTCCTTACAATGTGGTGCATATACATGAGAATAATTTTTGAAAGGAATAAAATATTTGATATATTAGTGTATATACTTGGTTAGAACAAATAGCTAACATCACAACCAAGTTGTTTTTTAAAGGATTTTATCACCCCCTGTAAATTGATGCCCGTTTTTCTCGCCCCTCCCCCCAAACCACTTTTACAATCACTTTATCTACGCTCAAACTGCATACACCTTGAAACTGTTGTAAATGTTGACACAAGTACTTAATAAACGTTATACATTAAAAGAAAAAAATTATTCCCTTGACCTTGACGGCGTTTCTTTGTCAAAAATTCACGAGATTCACAAATTGTGAGCTCAACCGCGTAATCGACATTTTACAAGTACATGTAGTTCCCCAAGAATAAAGATGACGGCGATTAGTAGTGAAAAAATCTTAATGAGGCGGATTTAACATACAATGAAAGTGAAAACTGAAACTAGCACTACTTAAATGAAGTATAACCATTAACAAAACATAAATATGTAAAAATAGACGTTCATACTCTGAACTAATTTCCCGCCCAATTAAATAATAGGTGCATACATCCGAAGCAATGAAAAACTAACGCAATCACACACACACACACACACACACACACACACACACAAAAAAAAAAAAAAAAAAAAAAAAAAAAAAAAAAAAAAAACTACGACGTCTGTCTGCTTTGCTTGTAGTAACAGCTGCCCTGATTTACCCTGAGTGTCAGAGCAACGTAAAAGCTAGCTTGTTAAATATACCTTGTGATGGAGTTGCTTTTACTAGTATTTACCGGTATTGCTGATATGGATTATATATGAAATCAAGATCGAGCTGGCAATACTGGAATCTAGAACCTAGGGTACCCTGATTCTGATTTTGGATGAAATCAACCCAAATACAATCTAGCTTTGAATATACGAATATTTTCCCAGACAAGAGCCTGTCCATCGGACTCGAAAAACACGTCCGCGACAAATGTTACACGTGTTGGGCGATTGGGCGGGTGGCCATTTACTACGCTGGTATTATGCAATCCATGTATTTGAACAAAGACCCTTGAGCAATTTCTGATTGCTTTGTTTCACAAGAAGTCTCAAGGGTTTTGTTTTCCTTGCTTTACAAATGGTGCCTTAAGCAAATCCTGCTTGTCTTGCTGCATAGGTACCTCATCTCCTTGAGTTGGACGACGATAATTAAAGGAAGACCTTTGAACAAATTCTGATTGATTTACTTCACAAGAAGTGTCAAGGGTTTTGTTTTTCCTGTCTTTACAAAAAGTGCCGTAAGCGAATCATGTTTGTCTTGCTGCATAGGTTCGTGATCCAAACACCGTCAAAAATGTTCTTTGTTAACAGGTGGTGACTTTAATTCTCGTTACTCGTGCATAATATTTGTTGGTTTCCCTAGCGCAACTTTTGGCGTACAAATTCAATTCCGTCAAATATTGGCCGTATAAAAATCCGCAATACGGACACTGTGCACCCGATCACGGTGGCTATTTGCATCAGCGCTGCAATATAGTCATCTTTTAGGGTCCTTTCGCCTGGAATGAGAGCAAGAGAGCTGGGATTAATATCTGTAATGCCTGTTTGTTCTTTTTTGTATTAATATTTAAACCCGTTCTCCACTTTTGTCATAGCGCTACGTACATTATAAACATTGAAATACAAAATGCTAAAACACACCATCTAAATTTACCTAATACAGATTATAAAATTCTACCTCTGGAACGCACTTACTAAAATTGCCAATAGCTAAATAACATTTAGTGCATATAGAACGAAATGTGAATTTACAAATTTTGTATGAGCGTGCATAATAAGAAATGCAATCACTTGTAAAACGGGAACATTTACTTTTTCATTTGAAAATATGATTTTCAAGGAACGCGATGAACGATGAGATAAAAAAGAGATCCCTTAAATGGCAGATACCTTAAGTTTGATACTTAAGTCCTATTAAAGAAACTTTAAGTCATTAAACAATCATTTGGATGCAAGACCATTGAACCACACATCGGAAGTATTTGCCAAAAACGAAGTCAGAATTAAAGTTTGATTAAAAGATATGTAGATTAATAACCAAAGTGCCGTCGGTTCTTTTTATTGCAAAATGTGGCCTATCCCTCCCCCCTGTCCGTAAAATATATCTTCTCATCACATCAAAACAAAATCACCAAAAAACATCATCTCATAATGTTTGAATTTATTGAATTCGAACCGTAGTGTCTAGATTCAATAAATTTAAACATAATGAGATAATGATTTCCCCCCGAAAATAACGAAAACGATTAATAAATAAACAAATAAAATAATTAAAGTGCCTGTTAGTTATACCTATAGATTTTAATTTAAAATTGAAAATTTTCTAAAAGGAAGTTGGTTTTGTGTAAGAAAGTACATTGCTTGAAAGTGGCTAAAATAATAAAATGTTTTTAAGAATACAAAAAAAAAAAAATTAACTGTTTGAAATTTTTGAATAAGTACCGTATATATCCAACTTGGGACGGATTATCCCGAGACTGCCCTAGCACACTATTCAACTTACCTGCCGTTAATCCAAGCACCCACAACGAAATAAAACCCCACAACATCACTTTTGTGGCAGACATGTTGACAAAATTTTAGTTTTTGTGTCCTCAGCTGTGATACTGTAACAAAGAGGCTTCCGTCAGCCGACGCTGCGTTCAGGTTGAGATCTCAAAATTAAAAGATTGTATAGACAGCCTGCTTTTTAAGATGGCTATTTCAAAACTGACACGACAGTTGTAATGGCCCTCTGGTCACCTTGTCGTCTCGCTGGCCGTGAATAAGAAGCACATGAGTCCTAAAAGGTGTTATCATTCGTAAAATTAAGCCGGTGTGTGTTGTGCTGTATAAGTCAAGAGATTCCCCAGTTCTATCTACTGAATTCATAGGTCAGGTTTACCCGTCACCAGAAGATTTGAGGTGAGATTAATTGGTGATAAAATCAAATGTAATGGCAGGTTTGCATGACACATTTGAAAAAGACATTGTAGGCTACAACTGTTAAACGACTGGCTCAGAACGGTGGGAAGAGTCGTTTATTGGCCGATTGTACGATGAAATATTAAATATTAATTAATATATGAAAGTATTAAGTAAAGACAATTGCAAATAAAATAATTACAATAATGAAGGTATCAAGAACAATACAAAAACGCAAATTACACAATCAAGGTAAACACACAGGACATTTCTTGGTTGAACAAATAAATACAGTAGGTGTATAAAAGTATATAATAACAAAAATTAAATTAAATTACGAGTACTCACACAATCTTTCATAACCCAGCATTCATACAGGTGACTCGTAAAAGGTTTATAAACAATAATGAAAACTAAACTGCAACAACATATATCTGTCTGATTTGCCCGTAACTCATGATTATCTGGTTTCTGGTGTGCCACGTGAAAAACAGCACAGGGCCCCACTAAGGGGGGGGGGGGGAGGAGGAAATAGGAACCAAAACCGGTGCCGATTAGTGTTGTCGGCAACACTTCCCCACTTGGACAATAATAATAATAATAATAATAATAAAACAATAATAATTTAATAATAATTTGCAGCGTGGACAGAAATCTGTCACAAAAGTTAACAAAATTTCACAATATTTCACGCCTTATCAAACTAAATTGCCTATTTAAACGTATTTTTTGTAATCTCCGCCCCTTGCACTGCAGAATCAATTAACGAAATGAAATGACAAACACGGTATGTAGGTTGGAATAATTTTAGGCCAGTTGAGGTCGCTTTTATTTTTGCCAAACCCAAATGAGATGTATTACATTTTATTTAACTTATTGGCCATGAATTTAAAATGGTAATCGTCCAGCGAATAGCTTTTATCAACGTCATAAAAATTTACTTTTTGATTGTGATTCAAACAATTAACCCAGTTTTTAAGACATTAATTATTTCCAAAATTCAATATTAGAACAGGAACTTCATTATTTCGTCCCAAAATTATACTTGCACTTAATTACTTTCAAAATTTTACAGCCTTGAATTTTAATTGAATTCTACTAATTTGGAATTAATAGAAAAAGCCAACCGTTACTTTTCGCATTACAACACGATAAATTTACAACATTTAAAAATATTCTTCGAATTCTAGAACTCTAAAATGTATATATACTGACTTTTCAAAATGCATGAATTACTTATTTTAAGCCTAGATTACATTTGCCATGCTATGTCCGATGCACGCACGGTACTCGACAGTATTTGAAAATTGCAAGTCTGAAGACCGTACATGTACACTGTAGTATTTTTATAGTTGGTATTGCACCGTTCCCGTACGGACATTGTTCGGTGGACTTGTGGTGATCGTAACAACGGTTGAACCAGTTTTTCGACTGTTTCCGTTTCACCTTTGGTGGTTTAAGGAGGCACAACAATAGCAAAGATATTTTAGGAAACTTATTGTCAATTACTTGCCGAATGATTCCTTATTCTGACCGCATGGGTGCTAATAATGCGCCGGGGACATCAACCTTCAATGCAAGGATACGGAAGGCGTTTGGCGATTGCAATGAGACTGAAAGATCTTCGTGCTCCTATTTTTCATTAAAAAAGTTTTTTTCTCACTTGATCTCAAGGTCATGTCGGAGAAATTGCATGCCGTCCGCACGTTTTGTAAATATATTCGCTAAAGATCGTTGTCATGCACGATATCAAAAAAAAAAAAAAAAAAAAAAAAATTAAGACTAAATCGTCGGCCATGGTTAATGTAATCTACGCTTAAACCTCGACAATCAATAAATTCTTTAAAACATTGTGTGCAATAGGGATTTTGCTGGAAGAATAGATATTGAAGTCTTTTGTTCTCTGAAGAGCTTGTTCTGTAGCAATCTTATGTTCACTGGAGAGCAAGTTCAACATCAAGTCATTTGGCTACAATAGGTCTATCATACCGTGTTCTTCTCCTACTATAACTATTTATGCTGAATTAAGCTAAAATCGCTATTAGTTAAAGTATCTAGATAATTTGGAATTTACGTGACACCAATCGTCAAATTATCTATTAATCTTATATTAATGCTTATATTGCACTATCGATGATATAATTAATACAAATTGATCTGTTTCCGAATAATTGAATAACATCAATATTTACGTGTACATGTAGTAAATACCTCGCCTTTACTGTCGACCTTTCCACTAATACATTTTTATTTATCAAATTGATAATAATATTACTTCGATTAAGAAAATGTTTGCTATAACTAATTTTCTCGCAAAGATCAACCGACTAAATGTACGCTACCAAACATGGACCACAAAACCTGCTACCGTTTTCACAGTGAATCAAAAAGTGAACTAAAGCTAATATGGTACCCTCTACCAGGACCACAAATTGATTTTTCACTAGATTTTCACTAATCTTTGTTGATCCATCCTCCATTTTTGACCGTCTTCTGACAGAAAAAAATCGATACCCGTCAATGTAAACTTATATATCTGACAGTCTTCCGGAAGACCCAGAAGACGACCTCAATCCACCCCAGCGGCATATACAGGTATGTGCACTTTCCCGCACTGTTCATAAAAAACTTTATGTAGGGGCTATTGCCACTCAGTTGGCCTCTACATGTAACAGAGAACACTCAGAGAACAGTCTGAGAACAGTCTGCTGCGTGCAGGGATTAATTATCCAAACTGAATACAGAATAGAGCATCTTGATAACCCATACTAGAAAAGACTAAGAGAGTGCGCTTCACCAAGACAGCCCAATTCGCATTGTTAATTATTATCAAATAAAGAATCGTCACCAAAATCTAAACGCTTCTACGTTGGTCCATTCTTACTTATCCTGAAAAGATTATCAAAATGTGCCCATAATTTTTTAGTTATTCTGTTATAAACCAAGGGAAAAATAAAATCTTTTTGGGCGGAGTTTATGAGATAAATTTTGATAGATAGTAAACTGTGACTGCTTTTATAACTTAACAATAATTAAAACGTAAAATAACTTAACAACAATAATAATCATAACATATCCATGTATGGACTGATTAGCCAAACCGGCAGTAGTGCCATATCCTAAATCTTTCTCTCTTGCCCATAGCTAGAAATATCCCACAGCTACTAACATCGCCATTAACATCAAAATTGTAACGTTACCGACAGGACTGTTTCCTCGGTTCTGCTTCGGAGTTGAGAGCGTGGTCGCTCCGTAAAATGGCGGCACGGAGCTGTGGTTCGTGGCGTTCTTCATGCAGGCAGAAAACGATCCTGAGCGTATACCCACTGGCCTTCCGGATATCTTCAACTGCACGTTTTGCAGAGCATTTTCCATCCATGCTTGCACTTGGTTGAAACTGTTGCGACCTTCCCTGTAGTTGGCCAGTCTCACTCGAAGAGTGACCATTGTTTCAAGGACAAAGGTAATGGACGTGTTATCCGCGCCGTGTTTCTGACCACAGGAATCAATACGTGCCTGCACAGCTATTAGTACAGCTCCCAATCGACCATCATGTATGATATCCCGACAGTCATCTCTGGGTGTTGGAAGCCAGTCACAGGGCTCAAATTGCAAGGAAATGACCGACTTCATTACCGTCAAGTTGTACATAAGGGGACGGCAGTCCTGGGCATCAGGAACAAATCCAGGGGGGCACAATATCTGCTGATCTACAGGCTGAAAAAAAAAGGCACGTGTGCGTACGTATATGCATGATTTTTCGATTTAGAGGTTAGGACAGTAATGTACAACAATAAAACTGAGGGGAATCTGCTCACCCTTATCAGGATATTAACATGACAAATGCGAGAAAGAATTAATGAAGAAAATGATTTTCAGCTTTTATCAATATGCAGTTTTCATTATCAAATTCATCATTAATGATTATTGAAGTTCGTTGTTCTTACCCTAATCATGACGTCATCACTCCGTTTCCTGTCTTGATCTCCTATGTACAACAGGGAACGGAAAGAAAGATTTAGGTCTCTGGCTGATGGCGGTGTGAAATGCTGATCTGAATAAAACATTTCAATTCATTAAATTAATAAAAGGCTTAACAAACACAATCAGCAACATGTAAGTCATCTGATTTATTGTTGTTGGTAGTTGAAAGTATTAATATATTTGTTTTGGGGGACAGGAGTCGAAATCAAACGCTAAATTCATCTCGAGTCTGCTGAGCAATGTGACTCGATCAACAGCAGTGTAATAAAATATAACCCGGACTTATAAAACATGTTCGAAGAGCTTATAATATCTTCCACTGAACTTCTCTATTTTCGACCGTGCGACTTCTGCAGCCATTTGAGTAAACCATTAATTAAAACACCAGAAACACAAATGCATTATACAAAAATGCACACACATATTGTTTAATTAGCAATATTTAGTTGCCTTGTTCTAACGGTACCTAAGACATTTTGAAATGGAAGTAGCTGCATGTCGATATATTTTTTTCTGATAGTAATTCGTGACATTGAAGGTGGAGTGGCAAACATATTGGACCTAATAATTTAATATGAATCTATTTTAAGCATATTTTCCAAGTTAAGGGTGGTTCAAGCCATGATACCCAACTGTTGAGATTTAAAGTATGCTTCTTGTATTTCCAAAGGTGGCAAAACTGCAGGAAAGAATAAAGCAACTGGAGCGTAGTAAGGAATACATAGGTAGGTTGTTTTACAGCGATTTTTTTGTGTTACTTTTATGTTGGAATATTGCAACTTTCACTAAAAAAGATGTTCCAAGAAACAGCATATTCAAAACCTGTATTACAGGCTATCATGTCAAACTAGTTTTAAAAGCACTGCACTGGCCCAACTGCAAGCCAGGGTTTTATATTAATCCTTAGGTTCTGCCTATGATGCTTTTTAAATAGTGCCAAACTTGCTTAATTAACCTCATGTAATGTATACTGTGTATCTACCAGAAAATTGAGGTAAGTAGAACAGCTTTTATAACAAGCTATAATAACTAACCTTAAAACACAGAAATCTGGTCATGTGAAATGGAATACCAGTTTAAATACTAAATAATGTGCACACATTGTGCTGAACTCTATAAATATACATAAGAGATTTTGTGTTTGTTTGCAGAGGAAGAGTATGAAATTCCTAGGCCAGGTCTCCTACCAAAGTAAATTGGAGAAAAATATAAGGTATGTGTTTTAATATTTATACAAACTTGGCTGTAGAATGTCCATTTTCATGTGTCATTGTTAACTATATTTTAGCCCATGTACTCTTTGGTGCTTGTGTTTCTCTTTGATGATAAACAATGTCGCCATCCCACAATCCTGTGGATTTGTTGTTTGATATAAATTTATCATACTCATCTTGTTCCTTTCTTTATAAAACAATTGGTTTAAATCATTTTTCTGATTATGTCTTTCACTAGATGGTTGAGCTGGTCCCAGGCAGCTCGGTTGTTTCTTGTTTCAAACCTGAGAAGTTGAAGAAAGGTAGTGTGCAACACGGTTTGAGGACGGCTAGGCTGCTGATGTCAAATTTCTTCAGCAGAGAAGAACAAAAAGGTATGTATATATGTACTCACTTCACAAAGTATTGTTTATAAATCCACTTAATGAATGGCAGTGTTGTAAAAGGCGCCTTTAAACACCTTGGCTGCTATTATAGACTTCCAGAAAAACAATCAAATGTACTGGAATTGTGATATCGATTGTTTCATTTTATTTGTAGTAGCCCATGTGAAGCCACAGAAGACAATGAATGGATTGGATATCTGTCATGAGAGAACAATAGGCGCGTGTTTTGAGCTGTTATCTGACCTTCATCCACAAAAAAGTATTTTCAACACTTAATGCAAGTCATTTTGGTAAAAGTTGTTTTTAATTATCTTGGTTGCTATTTACGTTGAAGAATTCCCAGAAAAACAATCAAGCGTATTATAACTGGGGCATTTATTTTATTCTTGTTTTTTAGGACACCAGATCAGATCACACTTGTAAGGAGAACATTGATGTTCCAAGCAACAGCATATTCAAAATCTGTACATCTTTTTGAAATAAAAATTTTGTATAAAAATTGTAATTAATAAACGAAAAAAGAACCTTCAATCTGTCTTTTTTATGTAAAGACCATGAGGATGAAATGAAGCTATCTGCTGATTGTCAATTTATTGGTGCCTTTTGAATTTACTTTAATATACTCCAAAACTACTTCCGCGGAACAGTACGCGAGCATTTTTTTTCTCATATACTCCAAAACTACTTCCGCGGAGCAGTACGCAAGCATTATTTTTTCTCATATTCTCCAAATCTACCTCCACGGAGCAGTACGCGAGCATTGCTTTTTTCTCATATACTCAAAATCTACCTCCGCGGTGCAGTACGCGAGCGTTGCTTTAAATTTTTCTCATAAACTCAAAATCTACCTCCGCAGAGTAGAACACGAGCATTGCTTTTTCCTCCTATACTCAAAATCTATCTCCGCGGAGCAGTCCGCGAGCATTGCTTTTTTCTCATATACATTTTATATATTTTTACATTTTTTGATAAAAAATAATAGTACTAGAACTGGTTTAGACAGCGAACAATGTTAAATTGTAACACTTAAAGCTGAATAAAATATTATTATATATATTCCAAAACTACCCTCACGGAGCAGTAGGTGAGCATTGCTTTTTTTCTTACATACTCCAAATCTACCTCCGTGGAGCAGTGTGCGAGCATTGCTTTTTTCTTATATACTCCAAATCTACCTCTGTGGAGTATCTTTGAAGTATCCGATGCGCGTATTGCAGTGCAGCATAAACATGCTTTTTCTCTACTGCATCGGAGTAGATTTGGCAGCTAATTAGCATATTTGAAACATGCTTCCATCATGCTGCTAATCTATTGCATTAATCCTCCTCTCTGTAAAACCCTATGTAACTTTTGAAGTATATTTGCAGTAGGCTATACTGCATTTCTACTGCAAATGTGCTCCACACCACTACTGCGTTAATGCTTCTTTGCTACCTCTACTGCATTTTTGTGCGGTCATGCACAAATGTGATCATTTTCTAGGGGTATAAAGTCAGGTTTCATAGATTTCAGAGAAGTGACTACAAAATTGAAAATAGAACCTGCCCTTTATAGTGACCTAAAACTTGATTCCGTTTTAGAATTTCTGATCCCAACACTTACAGCTTTTGTACATTACTGTGACGCTCAAGATGCAAAAACTAATATGCCGTTTATTGGACTGCTGATGGTTTTCGTCATAATATATTTCCATATCAGATCTTTTTTTCTCAATAATTCATGTAAGATTTTCCGTGCCAATACAATAAATTTTTGCTTGTTTCTGGATTATTAATGGAAAGTTATTTGAATTGAAATTACACCTATCTGCAGTTATGTTATTTTTCCACACACATAAGTCCAAACAAAATATACTGCAGATCTCTAAATGGACCTTGGCAAAAAACCGACGTATCCAGTTTCTTTTTTATACTACAATCAAGCTGTACCACTTACTCGGGTAACATATACCAAATTCACGCCTGAAGAAAACAAAAATGTTATCCCGAGAAAACTGAACTTGTATTTTATTCTTAAAGCTCTAAAAAAAAACTGGCATTACGATGAAGACGATTAAACTATACAATAATTATTATAATGCCATTAATGCGCGGTTCTGAAAATGTTTCCAATAGTAAAACGCACCACTCACCTTCGCAGACTGTAAAAGCACCTCGATAACACACCATGCAGTGGTAGTTCTTGTAACTGTTATCAGAACCCGTAATGACAAAGGGGTTGTTGTAGGCCATGCAGGCATCTCTTAATGCTGAGTGCAGGGGGCGTGGCCGAGGTACAGGAAGCACGCTTCCATTGATCAGATTGTTCACACAAGGACCAAAGTCTTTGTCCTCAGCTTCCCGAAAACATGTTCTTAAATTCCAGTCCGGTTTCGGCTCGAAAATACTGTTACACCCGAAATACTTCAATTTTCTTAAAACACAAGCAGAGGAGCTGCAGTCTGCTATGTAGTCAACTAGTGCCCTAGAGCAATAGACAGTAAGTTCCCACGGTTCTCCGCCATTCTTGACACCATTACATGCTGCACAGTACTTGTTCTTGAAAGTGATCATTGTATCTGGGTCGGTGACTGGCTGGTACAACAGCACGTCCTCTGCGAGGCTAGTATTTGTAATATCACTGCACTTGATTAGACTTTCCTCTTCCAGCCAAGACGACGGACACTGGTTCACCATCCAATACCGCAATCCAAACCAGTCCATGTAGGGTAATCTTGTTTGCTGCACCTGAGATAGTTTTGGAATGGTTCTGCAGGAGCTTTTAAGTGCCAGGGAAATAGTCATAGGGTCGACTTGTTTTTTCTCCCTTATCCAAGACGATGTTTTGTAAGGTGATGCAGCCGAGGTGGTGCTGTTACTCTGGGTTTCTGTAAAGTTGGTTGCAGGAAGCGTTAAAGGAAGTGAGGTACTATGCACATTGGTTATTCTGGCCGAGGCAGCGCACAACGTCGTATTTTCAGTCATCCCGTAACAACAGTCATTATACAGAAGGCATTGGGCGTCACAGTTGCAGTGGACCTTAAAGGTGACATGACGATCCCTTAATCTTGCACAGGTCCATCTAAATGGCGTGAACGTCACGTCTGGGAAATTAGAGGTTTCACTGCTGTTGTCTGACCTTTCTTGTAATAAATTATCTGGACTGGTTGATGCCGCAGTGACTTCCACGTGTATTTCATCCTCATTATTTGGCAACTGTGGTGTGACGCCCGCGTGCATTACACCCTCAGTAGTTGGCGACTCTTGTGTAACGTCCGCGTGCATCCCACTGGCCAGTTTTTCCGTAGTTATCTCTTGGCGTCCATCTCTAAGATGTGATGTCTCCTTCGTGAATCCCGCAAGCGTCCAAATCTCTATATTGGGCGACTTTTGTGTTAATCCGGCAGATTGGCCATTTTCTTGGGCAAACGAAATCATGACAGTCGTCGGCTGAACAAATATCAGCGCACATAATGTTAGGCTGATGATCATCATGTTTCTGAATACTAAATCTCTGATGCATTGGAATACGAACTGACGCAGATCAGCGTTTGCTTGCAATTTATACCTCTCCCGCCCTTCTTTGAAGAGAACACTTGCTGCCGCTGAACTAGAATTAATCATACCGGCGGCCTTGCATATGCCTTGAGATCTACACTTGAGTAGCGTGCATTCAGAGCTCTCAAACAGAAATAATAAGAGTCACAGTAGGACATGCCGTTGTAACAGTCACGTTTATCGGGATAATTAGTTCGTTATTTTGTGTATTCCACGTATTCCAGCACGAGTTCATGATTTGGAGACCACTGCCGTCTTGTTGATTACCTTTAGTGTGTTTTTTATATTTGACAGTAAAGCACTGCATGGCGAATTTCAGTAGCGACTATAATTGGAAAACGACTTCATTACCCTACATACGCCATTGGTCATTTATGTAACGAAAAGACATACATGTACTCTGGAAAAACACTAATATCTGTCCGTACAATGTATATGACCTGTGCACAAGCTGGTAGGAGGAATGGTAGCACAAGAAACGGAAGGTCAAGGTCCCATGAGATCTGTATATGTTTGGGGTTAGCGGAGGGTTGAATGTGTAGGCCCTATTTTTCAATAACTAATTTCACACAGATACCCCCCTGCATGACCGTCTTAGTTTTTTGTACATGTTCCGGCTGATGTCCCAAAATGTTATTAACCGAATGTTAATTACTGGTATAACAATAATAAAGATGTTTTAGAATAATGTTAATCGCTGGCATGGATTTGAAGTTGTGCGTTATCTAGGTGATTTATACAACTCTCGTATTTTGTAGAAGATATACTTACTGCTGCTGAGCAAAAAATTACCGAAACATGTCTGCGGTCTTGCGTAAGTCTTGAGGTGTACACTGGAGAAGCGTGCACTGAGAACTGGTAAAGAAGAATAATAAATGTCACGGTAGGACATGCTGTGTAACAGTCACGTTTATTGGGATAATTAGTTCGTTATTACAGTATCCCACGTCAACGAGGGTTCATGAGTTGGAGACCACTGCCGTCTTGTTGATTACCTAGTGTGTTTTTTATACGTGGCATAATACATTGGAGAATTCCAGTAGTGACAGATTGGAATTGATGGAAGCGCAAGAAACGGAAGCTCAGGGTCTCACTGGATCTGCACAGGCTTGGGATTAGCGGAAATTATTGTGGTTTTTACATGGGACACAAAATGTTTGGCCTTTAGAATTTTTGCACAATGCTTGTGGTAATCAATTTAAAACATATTATCGTAATGAAAATGATTAAAAGTACAGATATAAAGTTGTGATCGTAGTGAGATATATTGTACATTTAATAACTGATACAATATACATTTGTTAAGAGGTTAAACAGTGTAAGTAAGAGAGTTAAAGAGTGCATGTGTTGTTCAATAATAATAAAAAAGAATAAGGGAGTATAGTTATCATTCTTTCAGGATGATACAATGAAAAATCTGTATTAATAGAAATTGCGACCTAAGGTCAAGTAACATACCATTGCCTAATAAGAGAATGATTACATTTTGGTAATGACGTAATGATGGAAAGTTATGGAAAAAGGGATAATAATAGACATTGTGTAAGAGCTGAGGAATTATTATATTACCAAATAAGGTAATGTAGGAGAAAGACTTTGTGATACATCATCATTTGATATTGGAATGACGCTCTAGAGGATAAAAGAGAATACATTGTAACTGGAAAATAAGAATATACGAATAAATCTTTTAGGCTCCCCAAAAGATGTATGTTCTTCATTAATAGTACTGGCGAAATAGCGGTACTATAAAATTGTCCAAAAACGTACAGGCGGTGGGATAGTAATGTTAGTCCCCTAGAAACCGTAGCTTGATTACTTTGTTCAGATGACTTAGTCCTATTTTCTAACCCCAATATTCCGACTAACCCTAACCTGCACTAAACATATGGGAGCCCGAACTTCGGTTCCAAGAGGTACATGTATATACACTAGAAATTTCTCGAATAAACAAAGAAATATAGTAGATTATAATAGTATGTAATAATAAAAATTAAATTAAATTACGAGTACTCACACAATCATTCATAACCCAGCATTCATACAGGTGGCTCTAAAAAGGCTTACAAACAATAATAAAAGCTAAACAGCAACAAGATATTGGGCTGACTCACCCATAACACATCTGGCTTCTGATCTGCCAGGTGAAAAACAGCAGCGCGTGTAGAGGGCGCCACCAAGCGGGGGGGGGGGGGGTGGGGGGGGGCAAATGCGGGAACTAGGGGAGGATATTCAGGGAGCCAAGACCCTTGCCAAAAATGACAGATATATTTATAAGACCATTCTAGTACATTCACTTGCTTTGCTCATGCATGTACACAGATTTCAGGGGGAGACAAAAGTAAGTGTTCATTCAAAAAGATACGCACCTCTGTCTTGTGTTGTTTTACATTGTATTCCATTCGTTGTTTATATTTATTTACTTATTTCAATTCATGTTGGCGTGAAGTTGAAATGAATCATTTATATGTATATTCTGCCACACGTGGTGTCCCATAAACTGTATGACAACCGGAATGCTCGACACGATTGAAACGTTCTTAAATATCCTAACGCACTGAATATGAATGATCATGTTTGGTTGTAAAAAAAAAAAACAAAATGAATCAGGTAATCGACACAGATAGTCTTTTGTGAACGTACATCCATTGGTTAAAATCACAGCATCCTTCGGTATGAGAAAATTCTGTATTTCGCCGTTCCGTAAAAAAGGGTGCAGAGCAGACCCGGTACTATTAAAACCCTCTCATGTATCTGAAAGCAACACGGCCATAAAGAAGAACAGCACTGTTACTTGCAGAGACGAACTGCCATGTATTTCTTCAATTTATTATGTTGTATATTATTTTTATGAGTAAAACATAAATAAAACACACGCATACACATAAGGGAAGAAAACGAATAATTATCATTATGTGGCCCAACAGATATACAGATAATATTTCTCCTTGATTTATTAGCAAAAGCAAAGCATTATAATCCAGCTGTGATCGACCGTTAATTTATATTTCGTCAAAGAAGCATTATGTTTTCTCAGATTACGTACAAAACAAACGTCAGCATACATTTATTTAAATATGATACCCAGTAAATGAATAGACACTTGAGTTATATCAAGTATGTGAAAGCGGTTAAGTACATTCGATTTCAGACTGTACAATTAAAAAAATGGCGTAATATTATTTCACTATTTACATTGAATGTGAAACAGAAGTAAGGTAGCGTCTAATGATCCACTCCATCCACGTTTTTTTTTTTTTTTTTTTTTTTTTTTGTATCATCAGTCCCGCTTCAGGAGCTGTTGATGTAGGACATTTCTAAAGGTAATTCTCTTGCTGTGGAATTGCGTGTGATGTTGCGAAGGCTGCTGTTCATTACTTTGACAGTTCTTGGTAAGTCAAATTTTCAATTTTTACCTCCGCCAAGGAGGTTATGTTTTCACCCCTGTTTGTTTGTTTGTCTGTCTGTCATCAACATAACTCAAAAAGTTATGGACCGATTTTGATGAAATTTTCAGGAACTGTCAGAAGTGGGCCAAGGAACAGATGATTAGTGTTTGGTATGATCTGGATCAATAATCAATCAATAATCAATAATAATAAAAAAGTGCTGCCTTGGTGGAGGTCTGCGCTCTCGGAGTGCTTTTCTAGTTTTTTCATTGTTCATGTATCTCTAAACTGAATATTCATCAGAGGAAATTGTGAGCACTTTGCTGGCACAATTCTAAGTGTTGCTGTGACCGTACGGCAACCTTTACGTCCGTGAAAACTTTATAAAATGTTTTTGAAGTTCATAGATTGTATTTCAATAAATTTCGAAAGTTTGTAAAATGATGTAAACTCATGAAAACTGGGAAAAAAACTGATTAAAACATATGAAAACTTATGGAATCGTAAAACAATATGGTCCGCGGAGACCGTGACGCTGAACTGAATGAAATGTCCCTTAACAGGGCGGTAGTTGAAATATACAGGGCAAGCCATGTAACATGTGAACACATCTCCCTGTTCACATTACTTTTACCTACATGTACACACAATGGACAATAGAAGTGTCACCCCCTGAATCAGAGTAATCAAAGTAGGTAGATCTTGAGTAGTTATAATGCCTGGTTTACTTATAATGTGACTAATGAGTATAAGGGTGCATTCACAGAGATTTAGATCGATCCAGAGATTTAGATTTAGATCGACCTAACTCCCTGGGGGTTCACGCTTAATTGCAGTCAGCCGAGCGGGCACCATAGTAAATTACCCCCTTACAGCTTTTAGTAGGCGGGACAGTGAGACTCCCCACTGGGATAGATCGATCTAAAATCTATGGGAATGGGGTCTAAAACTGCTGTACCATGGAATTGTATTGTCGGTCTTTTTGTGAAATTTGATGTTAATAAAATGATACCAGGAGCATATATATCATTCCAGTCATTTATCTCCCCCAAAGTATTGATTCAGTAGGGGTGACACTTCTATTGCCCAGTTTGTGTAGCACGTGTTGCAGTTACACTAAGTGAAAAAAGAAACAGTAATTGGTGTGTTTACTGTTGTGATTAAAAAGCCTCAAAACGGTGTTGATAGCAAAATGTCCACTACAAACACACTGCTGTTATAGCATCGATTAAAATAAGCAAATTAACTCCAATGTATATATGATGTAATAGTATTATCTCATAATTTGACAGTATTTGTTGCTTCAATATCTATATGTAGAAAACGAAATACCTAACGTATCGATCTACCTCATACAAGAGACTGTTATTTAATGAGGTTCGATTTCATACGACGTAGGAAAGGGCCTGTTTTACGCTACCATGCATCAGTTAAGAAACTATTACAGATAGATTAAAAGGCGTTCTGTTAAATATTAAAGCATCAACGAACATTGTGTCACGCACTTAAATTGATTCACCAACCGGAACAGCGACAGGCATTTTATTTGGTTTCTCTGTCTGCGTCGTACATAAAATGCCCTTTGTTGTCGCTATATGATTAAGTACGGCGGTTCTTAGACTACTTCAAGTAGGAGTTACTGTTACAATCCTAGGTAAGTCTGGTTATAGTAAAGCACAACAGCTTTATGTGTCTTTGGTGAGATCGAGTGATAGAAAATAAGAGTTTTTTTTTAAACTGGATAAAGTTGTTCAGCAAGATGCAGTACACTCTGATGGAATATTCAAAAAGAGAAATGCACCTGTCATGCGTTTAATTATCTTCAGAATAAAATTAATGTCAAATGAGCTGGCTGCATAATTGGCCTTTTTCAGCCACTATTCACGATTGAAGAAACAGTAGTTATAAGTATACTCATTGTAGTGTTGTAGAAAGTAATCACTCTAATTATGAGACTTGAACAGGCTACTCTGAATCCTAAATCTAGCTGATTTCATTGTTGTCTATGTTGATTTGTATCTTTACACCATTGTTGTTTTCTGTAAAATCCCCTTTACACTGAACTGCGTCCTTGATGCAACCATGAAACTGGCATCGCTGTGATTGTAGAAAGGAGACACAAGCATCGTTTTGGTTGCAGAATAAATGCTTAATGATCGGTTGGTAGTCGGCACGTAAAGTGTTTTTTTTTTACTCTCAAACGGGACCGTACTACAGGACGCAGAAAGGACGCCGTCCTGTGTAAAGGGGGCTTAACTTATTGTCATCCTCAATGTCCCATTGGGTTATGGCTATGTAAGTTGGCGCCCGGAGGGTAACCAACAGGTTTGCAGGAGTATGCAGAAAGAGGCAGGAGAAATGAACCCAGTACACTGAAACTACATCTACATGTATATAGTAAAAGCAGATCAGTCCAAGTCTCCTTTTCACGTTTTTCTCCCAAACTACAACGATCTGATGACAACTGACAGGTGATAGCAATACCTTAGAACAGTGGAAAGATGGTGGCCGTAGTTTGAATTTGATTATAACTGATAAAAGTATTTTTGACGGCATTTTCTAGCCTTCGGCAATTGCCGTAAAGCTTCGACATGTGTAACAGGTATTATATATTGTCAATAACACATCAGGTGGCAGGTTTCGCTGGCCTAGTGGTAACGTCCTTGGTTGTCAAACTCGGTCCAGTCTTTTCTTTCATTTTTTTCAAACTATTATTATTATTATTATTATTATTATTATTAAAATATATAAAATCTTTGACTCAGGGCAAGTGTGGAAAGAAGACTTTCACACAGAATATAGTATATAAAGACATTCAATAAATCGTGTATACTAATCTCTTATCATGGTTCAATGGTTGATGTGACGGGCATCAGGTAGTGTATATTAATATTGTAACTTACAACCAGCTTATTAGAATTTTACTATGCTTCCATATTCTACATATACCATCAAGTTACAGTAAATTTGGGGATTTTTATTCGCTTGGGTGTCTTTTAGCAATTATGCATTTTGGTAAATTATCGGTATTTTATTGAGAAAAGCGAATATCACGTAAAAAAAAACAGACTTTAGAGGAGAAAACAGAATCTCCCAAAAGCAGAAAACCAGGCATGCTTCAATGGCGCATTACACGGCAGTGTGGTTGTATGGTCCACACTCATCGGCGGCTCTTCCTCTGTTGGTTCGAAAAAAGGTTTCTTAGTGGAACATCTGGTTCCAGGCCACGAAACACGAGTCTGATATTGATCGATCCTCTGGAAACTCGGGTTTTTGTCGCGTTTTTGACACTGTTCCAAAGAGATGATGCTGACAGTGTTCTTTTTTGACGACACGTCTTATATAGAATAAGGTTCTCCCAAACGTACATGTGACCTTACATTCTGCTTATACAAACTTGTCAAACAGGACATACAACTCTCATCGCCAATTGAGAATTACCCAATAAATTGGTTCTGGAACCATGACTTACACGTTCTTTATTAGTGATTGCCGAAGCCAGATATATCAATGGTTTTGCGAATATTGTCACAGTGAAATTAAAAGAGGATTATCATCATTCCTCTTCGTCCCGTGTGGGACATAAGGCCTCAAAAATTAGGATTATACATGAAGGTTAAAATAATATTCCAACATTATAAGCAAGAGTGTATGTTTACATAATTCTGTCTACGCTAACAATCATTCGCTCGCTCAGCTGCCTTTATCACGTTTTGAAAATGTACTTTAAACACCCTACCGCTCTCTTCAAGAATGAAAACGAAATTAAGTATTGGGTGTTCCATCAAACCTTTAGGAAAATTATTATTATTATTATTATTATTATTATTATTATCCTTGCAGTCGCACCACTATGTAGAGGTTGCTCGCAGGAGTTGGCCAAAGGTAAACCCGCATACCAAAGTTCCACCTACCAGACACACATTGCCGGTCTCGCTGTGGACGGTAACTATGACGACGACTGGCATCGAGGCAGTTGTGCCCATACAAATGGAGGTCAGGGAGATTGGTGGCTGGTGGATTTAGAAACCACGGCAAAACTGGCTGGCGTCATCATAACAAACAGAGCCGACTGTTGTAGTAAGTTTTATTCAAATCCTCTCTGCTTTGGATTCACTCTAAATCTATTAAACATTATCGTAAATACGTTTCCTTTTTGTGCTGTTACTGTTGCTGATGTGCATGTACCCAGTAAGCGTTTCTCGATAAGTCAACTTTCATTTACTTCCAATACTGGTATACCAAACGTCAAAATCATAAATAATTATTTTTGTGGTTTTTACTGTTTCCCAAATGACACATTCGGTCTTATATAATTTTTATCATTTCATTCTATTTGTGCTTCCCACGCTTTGTGCATGCATGTACTTGTAGTTTGATTAAGAACGTGAAACAAATTTAAAAAAGAACTAAGAACGTGACACAAGTGTTGTTTAAACTCAAAAGGTTTGGAGAGTTTGAAGAGGTAACGTTTGGCCTCCATTTTCAGGTGAGCGTCTGGTTAATTTTGAGGTGAGAGTTGGATCCATTTACGTGAATAGTTCATCATTCACCCAGTATGAACTCTGCGCCAGTTACCCGGGGGTGGCACCTGTGGGGAACACGTCTCTGTCCTGTGGGTCACCACTAAAAGGACGATATGTGTTGATCATTAAAGTTGGCAGCGACGTCCAGGCCTTGCAGCTTTGTGAAGTGGAGGTTCACGGTAAGCTTAAACGCCGGTCTTAATATCACTTTCTCTGGGTAACACAAGT
This sequence comes from Lingula anatina, assembly GCF_001039355.2. The sequence goes on along the minus strand of NW_019775554.1, from coordinate 18,053 downwards.
CGAAGACTAGCAGTGTAAGATATCGCACCCCACCTCCCCCCCCCACGCACACACATACACACACACACACAAAATATTATTTCCTAATTTTGGGAAATTACGACAAAAAAAAAAAAAAAAAAAAAGTTTGATTCTCATTTTCTGGCCATCGCCATATTTAACTGAGTAAAAATTTAGAAAAAAAGTAGTGCCCTGAACCCACGCTTGAAAAGCGCGTGTTTTTAATATTACGCCATACCTTAGAGCACTGTGTTCCAGGCCGCGCCCAATTCAATACTAAGTCTAGAGAGGTAGCGGTGTCGGAGGAGATGAATTATATTTTCAGCTATATCTATTCATAGCGTTCATCTGATAAAAATTGGTCAAGTGTATAATTTGCCTTCAGAAAAATTCAAGAGAAAGTGGTTTATGTATCGAACGTCTGAGAGGAGGGGGTAGATTATTATAATAATAATCTGGTCACCTGGTTATAATAATAATAATAATAATAATAATAATAATAATAATTTCAGGTATAGGAAGCATAACCACGTTCCAGCTGGTAGGAGCAGGTGCTCGCGCATCCCTCTCACCCATATCTACGCTGAATGTCCGCAGTCTAACTGAATGCAGCACCTTATGTATGCAGCACTGGGAGTGTGCGGCTATAAACGTTCTCTGCACCGGAAATGGCCAATGTACCTGCGAACTACTGCCCAGTACTGCCCAATCCGGCGCCTTGCAGGCAGACACTGGATACGAATATTATGAAGACACTTGCTTGGGTATATTATAGAGCGAGATAATCCATAAAACACTTAAAGTGTGTGATCAAAACGCCAGATTTATTGTAACATAATGCTTTAATGTGCATTCATGGTGATCAAATAGTGTGCGTGAATTCAGCTTCTGCTCATTTTCATTCCCTGAAATTTATATTTGATCTGTAAGGCACGTACTTTGGCCAGGGGATTTATTATTATTATTATTATCATTATTATTATCATCATTTATTCGCTTCCTGTCATTATGAGAACATAAGAAGCAGTTTGCTAGTTCAGCTCTAGAATTCATCCAATCATATTTGCAATTTTTATAGAAATGTGAATTTTCGGATAACATATGAAGTGGATATATTTTGAACATAACATGTACGTGTTAAGTGCAAAACAAAAACTTAATCATAGATAAATCAAAGGAAATTTACCTCACTTTAAAACAAAAAGATATTAAAATGAATAGTAAATATATGAGAAAATAGTTTCGAAAAGTTCTGATTATTGAAAAACCTCAATGGTTGAGAACTTTGTTTGCTCGCTTGCATATGTCTTCGTGGATTTAAAATATCAACATACACTTTCCTTAAGGGAATTGACTGAAATGTGACTTAATTGTAGGAGAGTTTCAAATGCTTGTAACATCAGGGTGAATATGCTGTGACTGTTGTCTGTATGTACATTAGCTGTGCTGAGTCGGGCTTCAAACATCGATGAGGGACATACATAATACATGTATTAAAGGTAACAGCAAGTGCGTTATGTTCGCAGTGGCCGTCTCGAAAATTGGCATTCGAGCATAAGTTCATTAATGCGCGCACTTTATTTGACTCCAATCAGAAGTGAATACAACCCTTGTATCGATCCACAATGACAAAAGTCTTCCATCGACTTTCACGTCAGTTCGGTTCAAATGTAACATGATTACGGAGCGGTCTTTGACCTTGGTCGTTGCTACATGGACATGTTGTTCAATGAGCCCGAGACATCTATATATAACCTTGGACATAATGACGAAGTAACGGAGACTCAATTGTTAGGAAAAATTCAACACGTTTTCTTTAATGATTATTCGGTACCCTATCTACATATCATTTACAAATCCACAATCCATAATGTAATTTTGACGCAAAAAGAGCAAGCAGAAAAAAGTATTAAGGCATTATAAAGTGAAACGTAATATCTTACATAATGGAAAAGGTTCCCACGAAGCCAAAGCACTTCGAAATCGATAACAAATGTTTAAAAGCTACATTAGAACACAAAATAGTTTAAACGAATTACAAGTAACTAGGGGAATATGTATCAAAATATCAATATATGTTCCTAATGCTTCGGCGCAAAAAGGCATGTAGTAGAACTGTTTAAAATCCACTTAAATAGGTGAAATATTTAGAAATATTTACAAAATGACTCATTTATAAGTAATTATGCAAAGATTTACCTGCGGTTATAAAATCAGAATGTAGAATGTAGACTGGATATTTCTCTATACTTTCATAACTGTAATCGTCTTTTAACATTTAAGTACCTCATAAAGAGTTGAATAAATGCAAAATACATAATAAAAAAGTCAGATAAAAATAATAAATAACAATATTGATGCATAGTGACAATTATAAAGTTCCCTTATGCTAATTAGAACAAATTAAACAGCTAAATGTAGATAGATATAAAAGCTTTAAAACTTGTGTGATGCAAATGTCATAAAAATCACCCACTGGTCGTTTAGTTTCGATTTTTTCCTCGCTTGAATGCAGACTTCAATACCCTTTCTGATTATGTGACGGTTTGTCTTGTTTCTAGAGCTAAGCACAGCCTTACGATCAGGGTTAATAGGTACTTTTGTAACTACTTTTCAGTTGATTTGCGCGTATTACAATTCTACTTTGGTTACAAGCAACCGGGGTCAGGATTAATTTTCTAAAACGCTCTTTCTTGAGACATTCAGTTCTACCGTAAATTAATTCATGAGTTAATAACCAATGGGCCAAACAGCTGGGTGAGGCATATTCTAGAATCTGGACATACTTGTATGACTGTCTGGTAATCAGTCACAAGGTCATCAGCTGTGAGGGCTGCTAGTTGCAGGTGCAGGTAGATAATAAGTGAAAAAAAATAATAATAATACCATTTCAAATGAAATATGTTCTATTTAAATTCAAGTTGAAACATTTTATGCTTGATAAATTAACTATTCAAAGAAATATACTCACAAAGTAATCAATTTAATTATGTCATTTGTTGGGGAGTCAAGAATGACACTATTTCCGCAGTTTTTCCTATACGTAGACGTCTTAACGACCGCGGAAGTGGGCGACCATTTGTTTGTTGTTTCCGACGTTCATGGGTATTTAACTTATAACAACGAACGCGTGTTGAATCGCAACTGAATCAATATTCAATATATACATTAAGGTTACGTATAAGAAGAATACACAATTCAACCCTGAACACACATGCAGGACAGGATGAACGGCGTTGTTTTTGCTCGGTCGAGAAAAGAGGCAATAGCGTGACTACATTACCGGCGGGTTTGCTTTGACGTTTGCCGTGCGTATGAGACTTTAACGAGTAAATAACACCCTAGACATCTCGATATTTGGTTCATCACCAAAGTATACGAAATTCAAAACTGTTCTCAGAATAGCGATCCACAAACCCGTTTTTGACCTCATACTTTGTAGTTTGAGTTATTCTGATAATGGAAATAGGGACCGGTGAAATTCACTCACTGCGGTAAAATTTGGATCTTCTCATGTCTTAAACTTTAAAAAATTGGTAAACAGGTTTATGGGATTTTTCAACAGTGTTAAATGCGGCATACCTTGGCCATAAACATATTATCATCGAGTTATTGATCTTATTGTTGCATAAAGGTCTAACGAGCATTGTATGACTATAAGATATCAATAGGTTAGATACTTACAGCACACATAAGCAGATTAGTTACAAATAAGCTAAAGATAAGTGAGACTTGTTTATGTGCGCTGGGCTGTACAATCAGAAACAGAAACTATTACGTGACCTGTTTTTAGCATATCCATAGCGGTTTCGAGCATTTTACTTAGAGAATACGTATTACTTCAATTGCAGAGATTGGCGACATTAAGGGCTGTTTTATAGGTACTTGAGTCATGTGATAAGAGTCTCAGCTCCCTACACGATCGATTAGTAAACTCATTGAAGCAGGAAGCGAACACCTGGGCCCCGTAACTCGAAAGCATCGCGCATTGCGACCGAGCGCAAGCGTCTCGATTCCATAACTCGCCCATACTCGCCCCATATAATACAGTGTAGCCTCTATGTGATATCGCTATTCGCAATACGCGATGCTTTCGAGTTACGGGGGCCTGGAGAACTTTAGGACCCTCAACAAAATGAACTGATACAAACTATATCGCTCGATTGCATCGGTCGACCAAAAAAAATCCATTATGCAGCCATACACGTACACGTACACCTAGCAAACACATAACGTTATTATATTGTCACGTTGCTATGACGTTTTTTGGTTATTTTAACCTTATGATAACGTTATAATTACTGTCTGTGTTTTCTGGACATATGCTACGCTCTTTTCCAACATATATGATGAGGAATGGAATGTTGCTGAGCAGCACGGCGACGCAGTGTCGTGTGCCTGCAGATACAAATACACTCGAGAAGTATCAGTTACATGTACATACCGTATAATGTATAATGGTTAACACTCTGTGTGTCTAGGTCTATTTCTTTAACGGTTAATATAATTATGTAATTTTCCTATTTACGCACAATTGTACAAGGGCTTTGACCTTACATTTGGACAGTGAGGCAAAAAGACGTGTGTGTGCTCTCCCTTTTTATCTTTTTAAATAAAGCTGACCAAACAATCGAATAAGGGAGTAATATGAGGTTTTATTTATCTTTTATAGGTAGGGATATTCTCTCGTTTCATAATAGTGTACAGTATAGCCCAGCTGTATAATATTTGCCCTTAGACGCCCAATTCGTGTTTAGGTTAATGCCTGAACAGTATTGTTCGTGGTTAGAAGTCCCCTCCTTTTTATCATCATGTCTTATTTTCAGTGTTTTTAAACATAACATGTTGTTAAAATATGGGAACCGTGAGTGTGCATGCCTTTTTGTAACACAGCAGCGACGACAACTGATCAAATATCACCAACAATGTAAACTGTATTGTGGATTCACTGGGCGAAATGTTTTACACGTAGCACGGCTCACATGCGATTTACACGTTGCAAGTTTTTCATGTACTGAATGGAACAGATTGACAGTTTAAGATTCGGCGATGAACTACGCACGGTATACTGCAAATCAATCCGGATGACAAATAGCCTTTCCAGAAAATTGAACGCCCATCAGACATTTACACCATAGAAACTGGAATAATAAACGCACAGGCAGGTATTAATGATCACATTAATTTCAATACGGCCTCGTGTTTAAGTTAATACACAAACGGACTGAGAGGTTATGGGTGTTAATAATGCAAGAGCGTGTCTCTGTTGAAAGGGGGATCTCAAAATGTTAAGCTAATGTGACGTCGCTACAGTAAATACAAAATATTGATGTAATATCTCTTAATGCTTCACGGAGAGCTGGGCGGTATAGTCAAGGTGGGTAATTTACAGGCCCGTAGCCAGGGGGGGTTCGGGGGGTTCGAAAGAACCGCCCCTTTCGCTGGGAAAAGGTCCACTCTGGGTAAAATTTGATCTAGGTACATAAAGTTTTTATGGGAAAAGGTCCACCTTTTCAGAAAAAGAACCCCCCTTTTGAAATTGCTGGCTACGGGCCTGAGTAAATGTTTCAAATGTGCGCTGTACTGTGGTAACTGGAAATGCAGAGTTACTGAAAAGGGAAAGGAAACTGAAATATAAAGTTTGTGTGAAAAGACCGGAAATTGAGTCAGTAAAAAAATGTAACTAAGTTGTTTGTATAGCAGAGCAATTGATCATTGTCATCACATACCCCCTGTAGCTGAATCTGGAAAAATATTGAATGTCACAGGCTTATAATTAAAATGTCCGGGGGTGAGGGGGAGGGATGGTTACTTACCAAAACTTCTAAAAGAAGCAAGTAATACTATTTAGAACGAACGTTTAATGAATAATAATTTATAATTTATATCAAATGAGTAATTAATTAAGACTATATTATATTTGTTATTAAAAGCTAATTATATTTTCTTATACAGTTCGGGCAAATATTATCTAAACTTTTACCTTTTTCTTTTATTTGCAGAATCATTCATTTTAACTTTCCTACAGACACACTTCCCCCTTTTTAACAGACAATGCACACCAAACTCCTTTTTAAACCAGTTTTATACGGATTTTCGTGCTTGGGTCTCCTGGCCGTCTTTTTATTGTTAATACAATCCAGAGACTTCATGGGGGCAATTTGTGTTCTCCCTCACCAAGGAGCAGAGTTGCATTTCGCCCTCACCGCTTGCGGCAGCTCCTACACTGCAAGCTCCATCAACACTTTGAAAAGTGCGGTGCTTTTTACTCCTGATGGTGACGTCCTGAAGTTTCATGTTTTTACCGACAGAAGAGAAACCTTCGAGAAATGGGTAATGCGTCTTTCATTGTAAAAAGTCATTAAAATTTCTTCTTAGTAAAATTAGTCAGTTTCGTGCTGGGTCTGTAAATTATTCATGTTCTTGATTTTCTTCCGCTTGTCCATTTATTTCATTTATTGAGCAGTGAAAGAACACCTTGTTTAAAACCAACTCCAAACCGAATGTTTGTGTTATCTCATGTCATTGATACACTTTACAATATTCTATTTATTTTTGCAATTTGTCATTTTTCGTTTTATATTTTTATTCATTATTACTTATGTTTGGAATTGTGTTCTGAGAGATTGTTTTTATATATTCCCGTATAGACTTAATCATGTTGTCTACATCTGTTTATAACTGATATAGATTTTTTCATGCTTGGGCCTCAGTCCCGTAACTTGCAAAAGATAGTAAATGTATATCACTTTGTAATTTCAGAGAGAACAATTACCCGCCCGATACCGTCATAGAATCAGGTTATATTTCTACCACATCAGCGAAGAGGCAAAATCCTTGACCTTCATCAAAGAGAAAGAGACGAGATCTTTACCTTGTACAACTCAAAGATTATTCTATACGGTACATGTAGGAGGATTTTATTTTGTTTATGCTTATATTTAAATGTTCTATTTTCATTAATTTCATTTTGTTTGAATACAACATTACATTTCCTTAATGCCATCTTATAAGACCTACTATGATTTCGTTCCATTGTTTATTCTTTTAATTTTTCTGAAAAATGTTTTTTTTTGTTATGAATAGAATAACGTTTTTATCATAATGCCTATACAATTTCGTATAAAAGATAAGTAAAGTATTTAAAAGGAAGTGTATTAGTAGTAGTAAGTGTAAGTGAAGTATTAAGTATAAAATGGAAACCCTTGATTAATATCCATATTATATACATGTGTAAACTTACAGGAGGGTCTTCAGCATTTGGATCATGTAGTCCACGTTGACACAGATATGATCTTTCTTCACGATATCAAAACTCTTCATGACAAGGGCTTTGCGGAAATGAATAACAGTCACGTAACAACGATGTCGCAGTGCGGCCCACGTGATAGACAAAACACGTGGTATAATAAAGACGTATACACGCGGATGCCGTTTTATCCGCCCGTTGGTGAGTGAACAGAAAATTTGATCGTAAAAAACTCTTATGTTTGACTTCCCTGACTTGTACAGGTCTTTCGTCTGTGTACCGCGTAATGAACAGTGCCTGTTTAGGCTATTTCTAATGTACCTGGTAGTTGATATTTTCCTGAAATTTAGATTATACTTAGTCTAACATGATGACTTCTTCGATAACCCAACGAAATATATCATTAATTTCATCTTATATTTCAAACCTCTCTAAAATATAAATCTCACCATAAACATAAGAAATGGGATTACAAGCCCAAAACATAAGAAAAAAAAACACTATAAGTTGGCTTTTATTGTTAGTGATGAAGGAAAAATGAAAGGCCGTTTTGTCTACCAATTTAGAAAGTTGCTATCTTTTGACCTGAGTAATTGTAAAATAAATTGTCAAATTTGTGTTGAGCGTTTACCATAACTCAGAAAACACTTGTTGATGAAATCATTTAATATTTATCAGTCCCTAGTATGGTGGTATTAAATACTGTAAGTTACATTTATGTCTTTTTTTAGGATTACAAGCGGGAATAATGTGGATGAACTTAACAAGGATGAGACGGATAGGATTTCAACAGTTGTGGAGAGAATCTTATGAAAAATATAATGCAGAACTCTACCTGTACGATCAAGATATTCTCAATGCGCTTTTTGCGACGAAACCAGGTACATGTATGTTGCTACTACTTTTGATGCTTTTTTTAAAATAGCCCGATTGTGATTCTAATGCTTCGAGGATTGCAACGTTTACGAATTTATGGAGACTCTAGACGAAAAAAGGGGAATGAGAGCAAATCGACACTAGTTTCTAAAGAAAAAAAAACTCGTTTGATTCGTGTCATCATGTGTCAGTGGGGGAAGGGGTTAATTAGGCACTGGATCCGTCTATCATAAAGGAGCAACCGTGCGTTGAAACCAAACATTACAAAACCGACACATTTCATACAGCTGCAATACAGCTAATTTGCTAAAAAGAAGTCCAAAACGTTTTTGTCCGCGTGCTACATAGATCACGTCCTCTTTCAGGCCTTACCATATTTATTTCCAGAGTTGGTGAAAATGCTGACCACGTGTGATTGGCACTACTGGTATGCGTACTGCCAAAGTGAGGTGTACTGTACGCCAAGGGAAGTGTACGTCCTCCATGGAGTCGCGGACTCTTTTCATAAGGCAAGGTGTTATCCATTCAACACGGTCTGGGGCGTGTTTGAAAAGGTAGATAAACATCTATATGTGTACTAGTGCCTTGTGTGCCTTGGTGCCTCTCTCTTTCTCTCTCTCTCTCTCTCTCTTTGTATGTGTGTGTAAGAGAAGGTATTAATTACATGTCACTTAATTCGCATTTGCATTTGCTTGTGTCCTAATAACGTAAGCGCTAGCTATCTGTAAAATCCACAGCATCTCAATACAACGAGTGTACATGTACCTGTCATAATAAACACTTTTGTGTTTTGGTCGACTTGATATAGATGTATCCTCCCCACCTTCACATCAGAACTATTACATGAACCACACACGTGCTTTCTGTAAAAAATGCTCTAAAAGGCTTTGACAGCTGATAAGTTCATGTACATATCTATACTGGCAATTTTAAATTATTCTGAATTAATTTCAAATATCCGCCGCAGTTTCTTTTAAGTCCGATCCTTGAGCTTAGTTTTGAACAAGTCAATGAAATAGGCCTATCAGTTAAAAAATGAAACTTGTAATTGGAAATGAGCATCATTTTATGAGTTAATTTATAAATTTATTTATTTTGATAACTGATGTATATGAATGCATGCTATTTCAGTTTTCTTTGGGCCAAGACATCCGAAGTCACCTGCTAGATCCCTTACTGAAGGCACTCGGCAACCAAACCCAGGAAAGTCAGAATCAGTTCTGTGGCAAATGCATAAATACTCCTACTGAAGCTTTGGTGGGAGGCTTGAGGACCTTGACATGAATTTCATGTTTTTGATGAGAAGTTCATTTCCCCCAGAATTACAAATATTGAAAATAATGTATTTCATAAAAAAAAAGACCGGGATAGTATTTATAATATAATACCTTGTTCCCTTTCTTAATTCAAAGATAAATATAACATTAATGAACTAATATTGTGTTTCCATATAACAAGACAGCTCGCAAAGGGACCTTTTTTGTAATGTGCACCATCAACCTAGAATCTAATGATATTTTTGCTCTCTTCCCATCCATTTCTTTGAATAGTCTTTCCACGTACCCATTTCTCTCGCAACGATTGGTTCATTGCTTTAGCTGTGTCCGTGCTTCTCTAACAGAACCACTTACGGATATGGATTATGCACTACATGCAGTACATGCATCTAACAAACACTGCGTTCCATTTCAGCACCATCAAACCTTAAAGTTGTAAAATTGCCTATATTAAGAGAAAAAAGCAACTCACTGATATTGTGACGCGAGCTTGATATTGATATTGATATTGATATTGAGCCCTCCCCGCGAGGGTCCCGTGAGCACGTATTTCAATCGCGGGACGGGAGATGTTGAGCTTCATCGGGGAAAGTATATCGCAAGCACGAACAACAAGAGTGGATTTCAATTAAAGACAAACAGCTTTAATGAAGCTAGAAATCGATTATAAAATTTCACTAGCACACAAGCAAAGTTTATGTCATTTGAGTGACTCATACGCAGTTAAAGTCATTCATGTTACTCAATTCAAAAATACATGTTAACGTTCGCACAGAGTTCACAGCTTTTTTTTTTTCGGAATCCAGAACAAAAATAATACCGCTGAACAAAATTTCAAATAAAAAAATAATAACGGAAACGCTGCACAGTGGGTCCAGTCTTCTTTCGCGGTCCATGGCTTCATTACACTCCAAATTGGGCTATTTGAAACCCTTGTAGTGTCCATACATTGTCACCCGGCTGTCAGGAATTTACGCCTACACCTCCTCTGCTATACGATCATCATGACCGGCAAGAATTGCTTTATGGCCTGACGCTGAAAAAATAAAATAAAAACGCAAACAAAACCAAAGAAACTAAAACATAACGAAACTAAATTAAGAGATTTCCAGTTCAGCTAACGCATTACTGGAGTTGCGGATCTAAAGACAGTGATAATAATAAAACTCACATTTCAGCTCTGCCGTAATTCTGACTCCCTTCTTCTTTCTTCGTTCTCCCCTTCAACTGCAACCTTTCCCTTGCCTTTTCTTTTTCCGCGACCTCCGTTACCTGTACGTCGTCCATGCTCATCATTAACGTCTCCATTCCGTCTGCACCGCCGTTTGTTTATATTCTAAGGTCACGAGGTTATGCTAAATAATAAAATTATGTCAATGCTGTATGACGTTACAAGATGGCGGCTCCCATTCCAAGCTGTTGGTCGTGGCAGTGCGATTGTAGAAATTCAGGTAGGTAAAAACAGTGTTAACTAGAAATAAACTACGCCAAATTACAGAAATGATCAGGGCGCGACCCTGTCACGTTACAATATGTCACATGTAGATAATACTTAAGCTAACATTTACTACATGGAATAGCGGCCTACCTTTCTGGCAGTAACCGTGTAGCCTATCAATTAAAAGAATGCCGCGCACAACACAACCATGCATTTATACCATATAACTTCCGTTGGATTTCATCTACGTGGTGAAACATTACCGAATCTTAAAAGAGCATGATTGAAATGACTCGTGTGTTCATATTAGGTCTACTCAGTAATAATTAAATACTAGGCCTATTATTACAGTGTTTAACGACAACGGTGTCGCGGCGTGAGCAGACGACATCATGGTCTCACAATAGGCCTACTGAATACATAGGCCTACCACTTTTTATTGACTATCAAGGGACAGTCGGTAATACAACAAGGTATTTAGGAATAAATTTATGTTATTAAATTGACTGTCAGTAGTCCTATATTTTGCATGGTTCACGGCATGTGGCGTCGAGTAAGTAGGTATATAATAAAATATACAGTAGGGCCTAAAGTAGGCATATAGGCTATAATTTTTGTAATGATATACTATCACCGAATAATAATCCGTTCACCTAGATAAAGACAACTTACAAATAGTGCATAAGGTATCTGTTAGATTTAATTAAATATATAATTTAACTCGATGTTTATTGTACCACCAGCGTTAGCGCTGGCGGTACACATGGTTTTAGTCCCGTCCGGTCCGTTTCGCCGGCTCCGCCGCCTTTACCGTTACCGCTTCTCCTCCTAGACGGTAAGGGCCCCCATACCCATCTCTTGGATTTAGGTCACCTATAATCTCAACTCGTTCCACGTAAAATTTGGGCTTTGTCGGTATTGGGGTCTAGGTGTGGCATTCATTGCAATGCACCCGTGTCCAAAAATGGCAAAATTAAATGCTAATTATCTACCCTACGGAAGGAATTATGGGAAAAATTTCTACAGACGGCTTTCCAAAAGTCATATGTGTAGATTTCAAATATGCCCTTGGATTTGACCTTTGACCTTTATTTCAAGGTCAAAAACGGGCCAAAATTTCAAAAAAATGAATTTTTTTACGAAAAAAAATTATTTGCGCTGTTATTCAGACACCACACAGACTTAACCAATAATATTATTGGAAAATGTTACCCTTCAGGTCATCTTTCATCTCCGTAAATTTGGGGTCAATCGGTGCATTTTCACGGGAGTAGCGGCCATAAGATACCGAAACTGAAAACTGTCTCTAATTCAGGAACCGTTAATGCTAGAGACCCATTCTTTTTTGCATTTTTGTAGAGCATGTAAAGCCCAACACTGGAAGTGGTCGCCGTTTTTTTGTATTCCATACGGTTTTCGAGTTACGCTGTATCAAAAAGTNAATGCCGCAGCAATTTACTTCTGTCATATACCTTTCAATAATTTACTTTATACAAAACAACTTATACCACAATAAACGTGAATTATCAGCAATTATTGAAACGCATCCCATAACAAAATATGGACATAACACCATGTAATAATTTTATAAATCAAATTCCTTAAAAATTAGCTTGAAAACTTCATTAAAATACCTTACATGTATTATTTCTGTTATGTTAAAAGGAATTCCTGTGTGCCCATCTCTTGGATTTAGGTTACATATAATCTCAACTTGAACACCTTCTTTTTTTTTTTTTTTTGCCAGGGCGTGATGCTTATTGAAGCGCACCCTTGTCAAAATTTTTGAAAATTCAATGCTAAATATCTGTGAACATTCCAAAAATGCCCTTGGAACTGACCTTTGACCTTTATTTCAAAGTCAAACAGGCCAAAATTTTCTTTAAAAAATGGGAATGTTCTTCAAAAATAATAATTGTTCATGCCAAGTTTCAGAAACTACACAGACGTAAGCTCCCATACTACAATTGGGGTTGACAGTTAGGGACTCCTTTCATCTTAGAGAGTTCACGGTTAAACAGTGCATTTTCCCAGGAGAAGCAGCCATTAGATGCCAAAACTGAAAACTCTCTCTAATTCTGAAACCATAAATACTAGAGACCTCTTTTTTTTTTTTATTTGCATTTCGTAGAGCTTGTCAAGCTCAATACTGGAGTGGTATCCATTTTTTGTTTTTGATATGGGTTAGGAGTTGCGCTATTAAAAAGTAAATTGCAATATTCACTAGTGAAATATAATGTGAAATATTCCAAAATGGCAGAGACACAACCATAGTTACTATTGACCATGAAAAGGAAAAATGATGCTTATCTACAAAAAATAAAAACCCTTGTTTACTGCAGTTCTTGTGTAGCTTGTCAACCACAACACTACATGTGGTGTCCCCCCTACTTTTTCTTTGCCATACGCATGTGCTTACTCCAGCTGGTGGTACAATACCAGGAGGCGGTATCGCCTCTCTGATCCTCTGGTTCAAACTGTTTTCATTTCTTTTATTTTTAGACTATTTGGTGCACCTTGCCGTTTGAAACATGACCTTCCCTATTTAGAAGATAATGCACTTGAATCTCATATTTAAACCAGCTTCACTTGGACTTTTTTGTTTGGGTATCATCACAGTCGTTTTTTTGTTGATACAAACCAGAAATTTCCTGGTCACTATTTTTGGACTACCTCAAAATGAAACAGAATTGCATTTCGCTCTCGTCGCTTGCGGCAGAAACTATACTGCAAGCTCCCTTAACACTTTAAAAAGTGCGGTGCTTTTTACTCCTGATGGTGACGTGCTTAAGTTCCATGTTTTTACAGACAGAAGAGAAACCTTTGAGGAATGGGTAATGTAACTATCTGCAATTTTATTCTAGATAACAGCCATGCGTCCTCTTTCTCAATCAACGTCTTTTAACCGTATTTCAATATCTTTCGTTATTTTAATAAACTTTAATTTAGAAATAAAATATTTGAATTTCGAATTTAAATAGAAATCCGTCGTAATACGTGTGGGATATGGTTATGTCTAATGATGATATATCTACAATATTTCAACCGTTTCTTTTGTTGTGATTTTAAAATGGCTTAATTCAAAACAAAAGAGAAAACATTCTGTATCACTAGATAGTAAATTATTATATAAAGATGACAAATGTTTTTTCAATACGATTTCAGAGGGAACAGTTACCCGTCAAATACCGCCGTAAAATCAGATTATATTTGTACAACATCAGTGAAGAGGAAAAATCCTTGTCCTTCACAAACGAAAAGGAGATGAGGTCTTTACCATGTGCAATGCAGCGATTATTTTATTCGGTACGGCAAGATTTGTTTTCTTTTCATTTTTAATGAGATAAAATTAAAAAGACAGACGCTGACGCTCGAGGTGTTCTGGCATATCCTGTACGGGTATATCGCTCGGGTGACAGTATATTATCTCACAAATAAACATTACCTATTGCTTGACACAAAAAACGCATATATTATTTCATATGTACGTAAAATTCATTTACAAAACTACATGTTAACATGAGTATACTTGCAGGAGAGTCTTCGTCATATAAACCACGTGATCCATGTTGATACAGATATGATATTTCTTCACGATATCAGAGCACTCCATGACGAGGGTTTTGCGGCTATGAACAAAAGTCACGTGACAACGATGTCACAGAACGGCCCACGTGATAGGTTGAATCCGTGGTACAATAAAAAACGTTACATACGAATGCCGTTTTATCCGCCTGTCGGTGAGTGATTTCAGTTGATTTAAAAAAAGGTACTACGAAAATTGTCAGAATGTGATTTTAAAGTATTTAAGACGCTCGGGTATGTCTTACATATTAAGCAATTGGCAAAGAAACCTTGGTGCTTGAACCGTAAGGTGAGATCTTCAATATAATATAAAAGCTTGTTGCAAAGCAAACGCTCAATGTAATGTCAATGAAGAAAGTAATTAGTGCCTAGTGCAGTGCTTATTGGTGCGTAAACTGTTGCCTTATAATAGGGAGTAACAACGAATATAAATCGAGGTGAAACTTCAGAATTGTTCTATTGACGTTTCACATTCCTGTGCAAGTACAGTGGCAAATTTAGAGGGGTTTTGGGGAGGTCTTGCCCCCCCCCTGCGATTTCTAAAAAAACCACACCAATCGTCCTATCTTGAAATTAGTTTTGACTAGTTCTAAACCCTACCAAATGGCACCGTTCGCCCTCTAAAAGACAAAATTTTGGGGCCCTTCAGTGGGCCCCTAACCCCACGCCGAGGTGGGGGGGGGGGGGGGGGCTTTGCATCCGTGGCCTGTCATTCCTAAAAACCTGAACCCCCATTCGAAGAATCCTGGATCCGCCCCTGAAATATTTTACGGGTACATTCGACCAATCACCGATAGGTCATCATTTGTGCATGTGATGCTATGAATTAAATCTTTTCAGGATTACAGTCGGGATTAATGTGGATGAACCTGACAAGGATGAGGATGACGCGTTTTCAACAATTATGGACAGAAGCCTTTGTACAATATAACACGGAGTTCTATCTCCACGATCAAGATATTCTGAACGCCGCTTTTGCGGCGAAACCAGGTATACTCAATTATTAATTTAATTGTTTCAAAATGCTCGATTGCGAATGATGCACTTCGACAGCTGCTTAGCTAACGGATTAAAGGTGACACATTTACAGGATTTCAGGTACTGTACATACTCAAGAAGGAATATGAAGGAGGATGAAAAAAATCTGCCTAACGCTAATCATTATCTTTGTTCTACTGAGCTTAAATTCCATTATCAAAAAATGTTTATGGAGATCGTAGTGGTTTCATTGGCAACAACCATGTGTTCGAAACTGCGTATGTACCAGTAACTGACAACATGTAGACTCCGGCAGCGAAGTTAAAGTATGAAATTACATCAAAAAGTATTTTTGAATAGTTACATAAAGTGCGCAGAATGTTACCACATTCAATCCACATACATAATTTGGTTTTCATATGTTAAAAAAATTAATGTATACATTTGCCAGAGATGGTGAAAATGCTGACCACGTGTGATTGGCACTACTGGCTTGCGTACTGTTTAAGTGAGGCGTACTGTACGCCAAGGAAAGTGTACGTACTCCATGGTATCAACTCATCATTTCACTGGAAAAGCTGTTACCCTTTTAGTACTGTCTGGGATGCATTTGAGAAGGTATAGATACAAGTGCATGTTTGTGTGTTAATTTGGTTTCGTGGGTAAACGTGTATGTATATGCACGAAAATGTAAGTGCGTTTTTGCGTGCGAGCGTACTGTATACATAGTAAAATTGATTTTGGTTAATTCTTACTAAACGTTGTTGGTTTTACATGCCTGTGTGAATCACAAATACAAACATACGTACACACACACACACACACACACACACACACACACACTCATGTGTCCTGACATACAGATATAAAAATAAATTATATCATGTAAAAATAATTTGATAATTAACCATTGGTATAATTCCGTTCAGTAATGAGCGCTTTCGGCCATAAAGGCTCTCCATTGGTATTATTGCCACATAGGCTTTGCATACATACAGACGATTATTTCTCTTTTCGGAAGCATTCTGAGTCTTTAATAAGTGTTTACCAAAGTCCTTTTGGTATTCAGGATTTTTTTCGCTTAAGTAGGCTTGCACAAGCCGACGGAATCATCATAAATATTGAATCAGTCTTTCACATGCTTCTCCATACACAACTGCCGTGGTAGCATCCATGTACCGATTATTTAGCACATTGTTTACCTTTTTCATATTCCAAAATATAAAAACATATTCCAAATTATGATTAAAGGGATAACGACTGTTCATTTTGGCGAAAAAAATAATTTTCCTGGGGTAAACAACATTTTTCCCATACTTAACAATGGTTAATGAATCCATATCTACATTCAAAGCTAGTCCCTGTTTTTTTCTAGAAAGTTTGTTTGTTTGTTTTTTAATAATCTGTAAAGATATTATTACAGAGTATAGCCATCTATGGAGGTCACATGGTCCGAAGACAAGCACAGATTTCAGAATAATTGCTTTTACTGCCATTTTTTGTGGTAAAATAGAATATATTATATTTCTATGAGTTGTTTACAATTATTTTATTGTGAAATATAGATCTCATACGAAGAGTTGTTATCCCTTTCAATTTGTTTCTGTTTCAGTTCTCACTGGACCAAGATATCGGAAGTCACCTGTTAGAGCCATTATTGAAGGCACTTGGAAACCAAACCAAGGAGGATCAGAATAAGAACTGTGGCAAATGCATAAATACTCCTACTGAAGCTTTGGTGGGAGGCCTTAGGACCTTGATATGAATGCCAAGCTTCCACATGACCAGAAACTTATTACCCCAGACTCACAAACAATGGGTAACATTTATTAGATGCTAAAGACAGGAACGGTTATTTTCGCAGCAGTTTTAGACATGACCACATGACCAGAAACTTATTTCCCCAGTCTCACAAACAATGGATATCATTTATTAGATGCTAAAGACAGGAACGGTTATTTTCGCAGCAGTTTTAGACAACATTTATAAAAAAACTTCTGCGGATTATCGATAATTAAATAAGATGAAAAAAACAAGTATATTCAAGAATGTCACATCAGTGACAATTACAAGGGTGTTCTACCGGGAGTAAAAAACACTTCTAAATATGGTCAATGTTTAGTTTCAAAAGCACGTTTCACCAATGGAAAAAAACAGTAAGTGATTCATCGATCTCATGAGCAAATAAATAAACAAGTGTCAAAGGAATAGGGGATGGATGTGTACTTAGTAAGAAGTGGAAAGGTCTTAGACTGAAGTGACATTTGCCCTTTGCTAAATGTACGGATTCAAACCGCACAGCATACATTGTAGCTTATGGTAACTGGTATGTCTAATCTGGGCTAAGCTCTCCTAAAATAACATACCATGAGGTTTTATCTAAAATGTATGGTTTTCAGCTCGTTTTCACCACACATTTAATACTTAATTTTAACGGCCTTGTGTTCATAGCGCATTGGCTTTATAGCAAAGTAGCATTTCATTTAAACACAACCCAAGAGCACAGTAGGTGTACATATGACTTAACTATATGGCGAGAATACTTAGTCATTGATAGTAGTGTACCTACATTTGTCCACTATCTCCTCTGGTACGGTGGTACATTTTCAACAAATCAGTGTATATATATATATTATATACCGCCTAGAGG
>NW_019775553.1:314228-328871 GCF_001039355.2 Lingula anatina | reverse complement strand
CAACCATGTACCAATGCAAAAATAAATAAATAGATAAATAATTAAAAAAAGAAAATTAAATTAAAAAGGTAACTGGATGCGTCATCCTACATCACTCAAGAATAAGAAAACTGGATGAATTGAGATGAGAGCCATACATTATTTCTGATACCTAAACATATTTTACTTGGACATTTAAAATATTCAGAGACGAAGCAATTATTTCTGCGAATTTCTCTTTTTGCTTTTTCCACGACTATCCAAAATCCAACAAATTTAAAACATTTTAATGTAAAACACGACACTCCCCTATTGAGTACTTTATTTGCTTTTCTTTATTTGTTTCTTTAATGACGGTATTAAAAATTATGAAATGAAAAACTATGGGTAAAACAAAATAAATAATGTACATTTTTTGTTTTTGTTTTTTTTATTTAAAAAATAAAATGAGGGCTTTAGAAATCGTATCTTTTTCTAAGGTGTTTATATTTTAATAGGCCTAGCTCCGAATATAATTCCGAACATGCCTCATCGACAACTCCTGCCAAAGCGGGATCTATTTTTAGCACCCACGCATGCGCAGTTGCATTAGGATCTTTCCTAGAAGTCCCCATAAATCCAGTGTCAACACCTCCATTTCTGGAATTTCTCTGCAAGTTTGTCCTTAAGTTTCCTGGCAGTTCTAGTCCCAAAAAATCATAAATGCGAGTAGTTGTTTCATACGGATATTCGGCGAAATCTTCATACTGTACTTCTAAGATCCGCCTTGGAAACATTTCCTGCAGTTTATTTCTAGCGTGAATATCACGTAACATCATGAGGCAAATGTTGCTCGCGAAAAAGTCAGGGTCGAACACCATGCCTTCCGTTAAAGTCATTTTAGCGGACAAAATTTGTCCTCTTGGGTCCCGCAGTAAATGTACGACTTTAAGTCCCGGATTCTCACGTAAAAGAGACTCCACCTGCCACATTCGGGTACGTATAGTTTTTACGACGGTCACATCAGATTGCTTGCACACGTTTTCAATAATGGGGACACATTTACCGTGCCCGAAACCTGTGTTTTTGTTAATGCATTCGTAATATGTGCTATTCTCTAATTTTCTGTGACGTCCCGGCCAAGTAACGAAACTGTGGGATTCTATCATTTGCTGTCCATTTCGTGACGTTTGAATCCGGGATCCGGTTAAGATCTGTAGAGGGATAGCGTGCATCCGGCAATTCAAGAGATCGTTAATTATAGCGATATGTTCCTCATATTCCTTTCCATGTTTCGGTGGATTTCTAGAGGTGAGATAAGAATGGAAATTGAATACATTGCATCAATAATAGTAAATTATACTAGTACTTTACAAAATTAACTTAAATTGAATTAACTTGTCTCTTTCTTTACTCATTTCCTTGGATCTAACATTTACTTTTTATACTACAATGTAGTACTTAATATTAATTGCGCACACTAACATGAACGGGTTTAAGTACGTGTTATTCAACACTCTTCAATGTTTAACTGTACATGTGGAATGACTAGTTACTTTATGTGCAAGACTAAAATAATAAATTACGTACGTGTATGTACCATTAGCGTACATAAGACCTTCTTTTTTCTGGACGGCGTTGTCGTAATTCCATAGCGGCTCGAAGAAATAAAACATTTTGGAATTTTTGTTGAACTGCTCGCCTAGAAAGGAGGACCCGGTTCTATAGTAGGCCAATAGTAGTACGCGGGTTGTCGGGCGTGTTGATGGGGATGCGAAAGTGATTGTGGGAAAAGTACCTGAAATTTATAAATTAATGGTGCAATTATTATGATGATGATGATGATGATGATGATGATGATGTGAGATCTCTTAAATAAAAAGGAAAAAAACGAGGACCATTTTTCTAAATATTATGGATGCGGGGACGGAATTCTCATGTTATTATTATTATTATTATTATTATTATTATTATTATTTGGTATCATTATGCTTCCTACACTTTTGTAGGGGGGAGACCTACAGGTGTAGCAGAAAGGGAGAATACACGCGTACGGAATAAAGGAGGTGGAAAATGTCCACTATGATCCTTCCCCTTTGGTTCCACCACTGCATTACCAGCACCTGTCTCATTGGCCTATATATATATATATATATATATATAAACTTGCGTGTTGATACAGATTTAACAGTAGCTCGTCAACACATCACAGTGGAGTCTCTGGCTTAGTTGTATTCACCATTTAAGCACCAAGCGTAGAGAATAGTGTCTCCAAAGTTCCGTTTATCTTTGATATACAACCTGATTTCCCCGGTATAAGCATTTTTGTGGTAGGGTTTACAGCATGAAGGATCCTCTTTCTACATGCGTCACCATTAATATTACAATTGTGTATAAAATAATCGCGTTGACACACACACGTGCAGGTACCCCCTCCCCCCCCCTTCTCTCTCTCTCCCTCTCTCTCTGACTATAAAACACACACAAACATACACACACGTTAATTTTAATAAATGAGATCTCAAGCTGTCTATTCGAACCGAATAAAAGCACTACCGAACTATCTCACGTAACTATCGCACTGTTTGTATTATTACTATACAGAGTACCCATGTAGTCAGTCCTACCTTTCTGGTAATACAGACTCCATACCAGCACCACCAAAAGCAGTAAACCTGGACAACACAGCACAACAAGTCTCCTCCATCTTCGTAGCATCGTGTCCACCGCCCCACATTCTGAGTCACAGTACATGGCTATCGCTCTGATCTGGACGCAAGAAGAATTGCACTATACGGACGATTTAACACGGTCCGGTGGGAAGTCAACTTGAACGTCGTTTAAGCCCGGAACGATGTTGTTGCCTCGTACGGAATGGTCGCCCTGGTGCATCTGAGCATACCTGAATATGCATATCGAGGCTGACAGGCGGAGATTTTTGATAGCCCATTAAATTCCATTATCTTGATGAAGTAGGCTGCCGAATGGAATGCAATGTTAGCCGTGGTAAGTATCCGGTAGATATTTTTGAGATATTTTAACCTTGTTATTTCTGTTTATATAAATTAAGAAGTGTTAATTGTTACGCACCATGGTACAGGTAATATGTATGTGTACGTTAATGAAAATGAAAGTCGAATGGGGCTAAAATGAACAAAAAAGTTGCCTGCGCCCTGTTTCACAAACATGGCTTTAGCCCAAAAATATACTTGTCAGTAAAAAAATGTAGTCTACTTTCAACCAAGAAAGAACACGTAGCTGTCCATTTAAATGAGACATCCCGACTGTTTTATTACAGAAAAATCTTTGCTGATGATTCAGTCCTATACTTACCTGTACTTTATGTATCTAAACTGTCATGGATCTAACTTGTTGTTAAGTAGATCAAATATATGGTGTGCAAGTTTAGACAAATTTACGAGCTAATGTACATTTGTGAGTCGTACACTTGTGGTTAGAACAACTAAAAATATCTGTATTTGTCACCTCTGTAGCAGACATTGTGTGTTTATGTTGATGTCACAGCAGTAGCGATGTGTCCTCTTCATTGCCATTAACACGTTAGTATATCAGGGAGATCTCTTATTCACATACAGGGTCCGACACGCTGAGTATTTAACTAACCGGGTCACTCGAG
This sequence comes from Lingula anatina, assembly GCF_001039355.2. The sequence continues at coordinate 325,276 of NW_019775553.1, read as the reverse complement.
CGTCGAGCTTAATTGATAATATGGCGCATGGTAGGTGCTGTGTATTAATTGAGTCAAGGGCCTACCGAACAAGTGATACGAGTACATGATATTTTCTGCTGTAAATATTGTATTGTATTTGTCAGAACTTTTCATTGGTAAATTCAGGATTTTTTTCTTGGGAATGGGCACTTGTTTTTTTGGTTGCTTTATGAGGCAGAAAGGGGTAACCCCGAGGCAAATGGGGCACCCAGTTCATGCACTTTCCATCATTCCTCCATTCCTTTGCGCGGACAACTAAATAGATCTTGTCTTTCAAATGTGTAGGCTACATCCATTAATTTTGGACACTTTATAACACGCATTGTGTAACTGCTAGACTTTTTACACTTACAGGCACGATGAACTAGATAGCAAATGCGGTTATTATAATATATCCTCAGGTTACTTGATGAGTTAAGAAGATGTCAAATACAAGCAGACAAAGGATAAAAATCAACATTATTTGCCAGCTGAATATTTTGGCAAGTGGAATAGCTGATGCATGTAGAATATACCTGCATGCAAATACACGCACGCCCACGCACAGACGTAACGGTACAGTCGGACACACACGCACGAGCACGCACGCGCACACACACACAGAGAGAGAGAGAGAGAGAGAGAGAGAGAGAGAGAGAGAGAACGGTATTTTAACAACAAATAATTTAGATTTCCCTAGCTGATGCTTTTCCATTAATACTTATTAACATAATTAAACGATAGATACGTGTATGTACATGTATTCTAGAAGCAAACTGTACATGTAGGGCGCTAAGCATGACCCATATAAAGCTTGTGCTTTATTTAACGCACAAAGTACTGTGTAAAAAAGCAGATAACTGTATTGCAAGTTGACGGCTCTGATTGAACTATTTGTACAGAAATATTAACAAATGTCTCAGTGGTATTTGCTTGTTCACGGAGTGGGATGTGGAATGAAATACCCTAAAGCTTTTCTAAATTGCAAAAGGGTCTGCTGAGGCTTGCGACTGTATAAGGTACATGCATGTAATTATGTAGGAGATTATACAAATCATTTGTGAAGTCCTTACAAATTTAAAAATATTAGATATCACAGACTTTAGTTACACTACAGAAGCTCTTTCCCCTCTTTTCCTTTCCCTTTCCCTTCTTTTCTGTCCATCTCAACCACACGCACCCTTTCATTTCTCTCCCTCTCAATTCACCATTTCGTGCATCAGAATATGTCATTTGATATAGACAAAAGAAGCATCCTTTAATATATTGGTCATCATTTTCAAGTAGCCCACAGATACGCACCATTATACTCTTATGATAAATTAGGTCGATGTAGTTATTTAACATGTGGGTAGCAAATGGGCAGACTTTTTAATATTAACAGAGATAACATTATCTGGTGTTTACTGAAGAATAAAATGCAGCATTCTTTGTTTGAAGGTGTCATTTGATTTCCGTGCAGCAAAGAGTCCAGTGACACATTTCGGAACTGAAACTGTTTTAATTTAGAGCCGGTACGGGTTTACCTTGCACATGGATCCCGAAACACAGAGGCGCTCTTATGTTATGAAATACATCTTTGAATTAGCACATCTTAATGTTTGAAATACGTGACATGCATTGCACTCCGGCCAAGTCAGTGCCTGCATCTATTTTCATGTCCTAAGTAGGGAATCTGCATACAGTACATTGGTTGTATTTCAGGTCCTATGATCGGTGCACAAGGCGTGCTTTCAGTGTCTGTCGACTTCCCGTAACAAAACAGCAGTACATGCAGACAGAGGACTTTCTTTCATGTCTAAATGGAAGGACAGAGAGAAGTAAAACTAAGATGGAGAAGGAGGATAGGAGGATATAGGAGCAAATATATTGTCTAAAAAAACTTTGAAGTTTGTCAAAAGGATTAATGAGACGATGGTGTTCTTCAACTCAATTTAAAAGGATTTTATTACTTAGGTTTTTTAAGTTTAAAAAAAGCCTGAATGATCCCCAAATGAACTATTGGAGATTGGAAAGTTTTACGTGGATTTCAAAGCACCCAACAGAAACTGAAACTATAGATAATTGGACACAGTTTTTGCGACTTCGATCGATAAACGAGGAGAGAGGAAGATTTTTTTTCCATTTAACTATGCCTTCTTGCAATAGACGATACGCCCTGGTGTTTGGCACTGGCATTATCCTAGTTAGCATGGGCCTAATAGGTACGAAGTGGTCATATTTAGGTAAGTATTCTGGGGTAAACGTTCAAGTATGTCAGCATACGGACTGGGGAAAATTCTGTGTGTGTGTGTGTTTGTGTGTACTCCCCTAATATTGACCAATATCGCACGACACGCACGAACAGAGAGAGAGAGAGAGAGAGAGAGAGAGAGACGGCTCACTTGGCGTCACATTTAAAGCCTGGCGGGCACAAATCGCTTCATTATCTCTGACCCCACTTACAGTGTATTTACAATTTGATACAAATTATCCATCTTTGCGTTATTTTAGGCTTTATGCCGAAACTTCCATCCCTTGGTCCCACCGCCGCCACCAGGACTACAGATAAAGTCATGATACTAGCGTATTACAGGAGTGGGTCATCTTTCTTAGGGGAGCTTTTCAATAATAACCCAAGCATGTTCTACCTCTACGAACCCCTATGGAATTACCAATTCGCTGTGAAGTACCGTCGAAACTTAACGTATTGTAATGGAACTAGCAGGTAAGTTAGAAGTGAAAAAAATCTCTCTCTCTCTCTCTCTCTCTCTCTCTCTCTCTCTCTCTCTCTCACACACACACACACACACACACTTTACGTACAGGCGTACAGGGTATTTACTACTACACTTTAAAAACAAGAAATAGTCAATCTCTCTTCTATCTCTTCTCTTTCTTCTCTCTCATAATCATCACGTCTTATGAAACCAACCCCATAAAGCTCTTCATCACACACTCGGATAAAGCATATTACAGCGTTGAATAAATGAAGACTACGCGTATGACATCAAGTTAAACACTGTTTTATCCTACAGGACAAATATGTACAAAGTTACAGTATTTCATAAATAAATAATAGTCGTAAATTACCAATGCACCGGTATAAAACCGCATTGCTTTACCATAAAAAGCATTTACAGATTACATGTATAACACATGACTTACAAAAGTATATGTATCACATAAACATTTGCTATATGAAGCTAACACCAAAGAATGTCTTAGTAATGCTACAGTGGGCTAAATTCGCAAATTTATAAAACTGTACCGTTGATCCATTCCAGTCCTTGCTAATATAATATGTAGGCATTAAACAAACAATATTACATGTAGTTGTACATGTAAGTTACTACGTCTACTACTGCTACTGTTTATAATAATAATATTAATAATTACAATAAGAATAATAATGTTCTTGTTCATTTTAGGATGCCACCCGTCCATGGTAACGAATTTGCAGAATATACTAAAATATTAGACGATATATTGAACTGCCGAATACGATCTGTACCTCTGGAAGTGAGTACGGCTTCCCGTAAAAACGAGCACGGATTTCTCACTTCTGTCGGCCGTCACAAAACCTTGGAGAGCAGCCCGTACTACAAGTGCCTGAGACAAAACAAAGGGCTTAATGACAGGAATTGCATCCATATCATGGAGGGCGTTTGCAAGGGGTCAAAGGTCAAGGTCATCAAGACGATCCGGTTCGAGATGTGGCAAATGGAGGATCTTCTGCTCAAAAATCCCGGACTTAAAGTTATCCATTTGTTGCGGGATCCCAGAGGGCAAATTACGTCTGTCAAACGTACCCTTTCAAACCCTGACCCCGATGATCTTATCAGCAAGTCATGTATGTTGATGCTACGTAACTTAAACGCTCACCGCAAACTAGATTTAAAATTCCCGGGGCGCATTACGCAAGTGTTTTATGAAGACTTGGCAATATCTCCATTTACGACAGCAAAAATGATATATGATTTTATAGGGATGGAATTACCCAGCGTCATCGAGAAAGCACTCTACGAAAGAACTATGGCAGGGAAAAAAGACAATGGAGTCAGCGGAACTACTCGGAAAAATTCCACATTGACTGCGCATGCGTGGGTTAACAAAATAGACCCAGCGTTTGCTCATTTGATTGACGACATTTGTACGGACCTCCATGATAGGATTGGCGTGATGAAGTTTGACAAATTGCGTGAAAAGTTCAAATTTTAACCGTTTCCAGTAGTTCTATCGCCCAATTACCCCTGTTTATACGTGTATATCTCTTCATCCTGCACTCGATTTATTTCTACAGGTTCCAGGTCGCTTTAGTACTAATGGACAATGTTACAACTTTTTCAATGGACACATTCCCAAAATACAGTCCCATTTTTAAATTCCTGGATATACATGTACTAGTATCAAGGCAATATAGCATCTTGGATATTCGTGAAAAGTTCAAATTTAACTGTTTCTTGTAGTTCTATCGTCCAATTACCACTGTTCATACGTGTATGTCTGTTCCCAACAGACATGCCCATTTTTTTTAATTCCTGGAAACTAGTACCGAGGCATATATAGCATCGATCTACTTATAAATCTAATCAAGTTATGGTAGGTAGCATTATATGTACTGTTCAAACAGTTCACTCATGAACAGTCACATAGTTTCTATCTATTCAAATCTTTTTGACATTTGACATAAATATCAGTATGAATTGAATGGCGGTTGCAAAATTAATGTATTGATATGTGCACTGAACGGAATAAGCCTTCACAAATGCAAGGAGCATTATTCAATGTTGTCAGAACACTTTTTCATACTTATCCTACAGGGAAAACATGTTTTATCGAACGGAGGACGTTTATATTTGCTGAATAGAGACACTGTATGTAAATAAAAAATAAACCTGTATTACAATAATGTCTGCTTCAGCAAATGGAGAAAAAATTACGAGGGATTTAGAAGGAAGTTTAATCTGAATCAATGACACGCTCTTGTGACTGTGGTGCAGATAAAAATTGGCACAAATTCCCCACGGGTATTTCTTTTTCTTTTGAATACGTTCTGTTAGAATCTCAATACTGCACAGAAAAATGTAACGTTTGTATTAATTTGTATCTAAGACGAAATTCTTAGGGAATTAAGTTTTGCAAGATTTGCCCCACCTCACGCTGATTCTCGCACCTTTAGCTGTCTCGCGTGGCGTCGCATTGTTACATAAAGCAAAGGAAAGCAAAGCGAAGTAAATTCTGGTTCGTATAAGTATACTGCATTCCACTACATACAGTAGGCCCCTACATATACCTCTCGATGCGTTTTACAACAGGTAACAATAATAATGATATGTTCGGCATATCTTTTGGCCTTGGTTGAGAGTGGATGCAGACAATAGTTCTGTTTACTTTACACCAGACGGTATACTCTATCGATACAGGTTGTTCCGGTACGCTTTAAGAGGTCCAAACACATTATTACGCTCCTGGGGACTTTAATCCCCTTCAGAAATTCTCCACAAGATCGCCTTTTGTCGAATCTGTCCAGGTGTCTCTTTTATCGTATGTGATATATCTAGTCTATTAGGTTGCCAAACTCACAAAATGTACCAGTAAAAACCGTATCGCTTAAGTATACCGCTTGGTAAGACAGGTTCCGCAGCTATCTTATCACGATTTATAGCGATATTTTTTTCGTCTTTGCCTCCCTGTCAGATTCTAACACCCAAAGCCTTCCAAACACATAACCCAAAAAAGAAATCCAAAATTTCGGCCAAGGTCATCAGCGTGCTGCCCAAAACGAGGCCAAGGGCACCNGTAGGCCCCTACATATACCTCTCGATGCGTTTTACAACAGGTAACAATAATAATGATATGTTCGGCATATCTTTTGGCCTTGGTTGAGAGTGGATGCAGACAAAAGTTCTGTTTACTTTAATACACCAGACGATATACTCTATCGATACAGGTTGTACCGATACGTTTTAAGAGGTCCAAACACATTATTACGCTCTTAATCCCCCTTCACAAATTTTCTGCAACATCGCCTCATGTCGAATCTGTTCAGGTGTCTCTTTTATGGTATGTGATATATCTAGTCTGTTAGGTTGCCACACTCACAAAATGTACAGGTGAAAACCGTATCGCTTAAGTATACCGCTTGATAAGACAGGTTCCGCAGCTATCATATCACGATTTATAGCGATATTCTTTTTCGTCTTTGCCTCCCTGTCAGATTCTAACACCCAAAGCCTTCCAAACACATAACCCAAAAAAGAAATCCAAAATTTCGGCCAAGGTCATCAGCGTGCTGCCCAAAACGAGGCCAAGGGCACCGCCGATGTCCGCCAGTAGTGCCAACGTGCTGTAGGCCTCCTGTTGTACTACCTCCTCGTATGACATATCAGGATAGAATATGAGCACACCGATAAAATCCTCCAGCCTCTCTTGTAACATGTTCCATTCCTGGACATTTTCAAAAGTGCTCTCCGATAGTTTAGTATAGGTTGAACTGGTTTCATACTTGAACGTCTCACACGCAACTTTACAGCCACATTGACGGTGAAGCTGTGATCTGTTCAGGAAGGTCAGTGGGTCCACACAGAGTTTTCGGTCTTTTGGGGAACAATCTCTGAACCCGGGAACATACGGGTAGAATGTTAGACGGCAATTGCAACGCGTTAAGGTGAGGTTGTGCCTGGAATATAAGTTGTCATACATTCCACCATTTTCATATAATAATAATAATTATTATTATTATTATTATTATTATTATTATTATTATTATTATTATTATTATTATAATACACAGGAAGGAATACCGGTAGGCCTACATGTATGTTATAAATGTAATAATGTTAGAAATGATTCAGTACATATAATAAGCACAAATATGTTTTACAAAAGAATATCTCATAATCAGATATGTTTTTGTAAAAAAAAAAAAAAAGATTTATATAGAAGTTACATATATTATACATACAGGCACTCTGTCTGACAGTTTGTTTTACTGTACTTCTTGTAGTAAGCCAGAGGTCTCTCACCACATTTCCCGTGAGGAGGCGGAAGATTCACCAACTGAAAAAAAAAACGTCTAAAATACTATTTACAAAAGTAATTTTACTTTGGAAACTTGTCTTTAAAAATTATTATAACTCCGTTTGGCGTGGTTTGAACAAAAATGACGTTTTTTCCAAAGGAAAAACATAGGAGCCGCAACGTTTAGATTGACATTTGGTCAGTTAGAGTTATTTTTTGTTCCTGATAAACCCATGATATTTATACACGATTTTATTTTAGCTAACTTACAATGAAATCTACATGTAAAGAGTGATCGATAATAAAGTAAAGTACTGATCTATCGCGTTTCCAAAACATGCTTTATGGCAATCAGTCATGCATATAGAAACCAAAAGAGATATTAATTTATCAAGAATATGACCAGGAGATACTGGGCCGTTTGTACTACAGCTATGACACTAATGCAAACACTGCACTGCTCCATCTATGGATATGTCAATTACGGAACTAATCATCAAATGTACTGACGTTTCATTATTCATTAATGATTGAAAGCGGTACAAGAGAGTTCACTTGGTACTGATCAACGTAAGAACGAAACATTGTCACATAGATGTACATACTGAACATGCTCATATAACAATATATGTGACAAAAATGCACATATCAAATTACGATAAGGCCACACGTTTTTATTTTTATGGATGACATCCTCTGGGGACCCCAAAGTCGGTGCGAGCGGGCGAAAAAAAAAAAAAAAACAGTCCAAAAAAAAAAAAAAAAAACTGCTTAAGAAAAGTTATGTTTTCAGTACACAGCTGGAAACACTAATTTACCACAGAAACACGTATCAAACTAACAGCATGTCTTTATCCATGCTCTCAAAATATTAAAGCATTGTGAATAGGGCCTACTTCGTAGAAAGGTAAAAAGTCATGAATATATATGCTGCATATTACCAAATCTATTTAAGGTTATTTCATGCATTCTGTTGGTATAGAAACCAATAAAACAAATATCAAATAAATAGCGTGTCTTTATTTGTACTCTCAGAAAATTAAAGCATTGTAAACACTTCACAGAATTGTTAAAAAAATTAAGCAAAGATAGGCCTATGCTTCCTACTACTAAGGTAATTTCGGTCGATGCCATTTTGTCTACTTCGACTCACACGCTAGCAGCCAACTATCGGGTGGCCTGTCCGACCTTCAGTCCACCAAATACCGCGACGCTCTTGTCGACCCTTTTTTCGCTCCAAAAAGAAACTGGTATGTGCTGCTTTGGACAGAATGTCACTGAAATTTTCCGGGCGATGATTGCTGGCCGCGGCCAGCCTTTCGTAAAATTGTAAAAGGGTGATATCTCCATGTCCAATATCAATGGCAAACCAATCCAAAACGACGGCCCCCGTTCTCTTTATGACTTTAATTGTCGTGTATTTTGAAATTAATGCTAGAGATGAAGTTGACGGCAAAACGGCCATATTTCCATGTGGTGATAATACGCATGCGCAGAAAGCTCATTTTCCACACTCGGAACTACTCGGATGTCTCCGCAGTCGACAATGACAGTATGGAGCTTGCGGAATTAGCAGAGAATTGCCGATTGCATTTTCCGGCAAATTCAATAACGATGTTTGCGACAACCGACTTCCTTTGGGGGGGGGGTTTTTTTTTTTTTTTTTTTTTGAGAACGGACGAAAATCGGTGCGCGCGCAGGATGTCATCCATAAAATTAAAAAAGTGTGGCCTAAGTAGGGAATGTTTCTATTATACGGGTTATTCTAGCTGCCTATATATGGACAGGGTGAGAACTAAAGGTTACACAAAATGTACTTTTAAACTAGCACCAGAGTATAGTTCATCAGCAATTTTCAAAAATAGCGATTACTTTTCGAGACATTTGCTTTTTGTTTACTTTGCTAATTACAGCTTCAGGAACAGTGGCAATGCTTCAAAGTACGTTCAAACATGTGATACTTACATGCTTAAGTTTAAGGGCGATATTAGTAAACCCCCCGGGGGGGATGAGAATCCCTGTATTACCGTCTGGACGGTCCTCTGGGTTATGGAGATTCAGCTGGAAATAAAATAAACAATATGTTAGACCGGTGATATTGGTAATGAGTCTCAAGTTTATATGACCAGAGTCTAGCTTGAAGTGGGAGGTGGACGATTTTACAGCATAAAAACAACAGAGTTATTGTTGTTTGGGCGAGATGAGGGGTGGGGGTGGGGGGGGGGGAAGGACAGGAGGATTGTGAATTTCTCTCACTTACCAAAACAATATTAATGTTATATGTATTTTTTACACCTGCATAAAAATATACGAATAAAGAAGAGATGCAAAAAAAAACAAAAAAACATCTGTCGCTTGTTTATCAGTTTATCCACTAATACTGGATGTGTATGTGGCCAAATTTGCGCTATTTTTATACAGGTAAAACAAACTCCTAGCCCGGCAACCCCAGAACTTTTGGTATGGTAACGTTTAAATAAAGTAATGAGATACCTGGTTAGCACGGTATAAATGGAGACGTGGGATGTCAACTTAAATACATGCCCCTGTCAACACTAATATTTCAGTATATTTCCACAGAACAAACCACCACAACACATCTTCGCATTAAAATTTGACAATAAAACAGCATTGTTACCGACAACCCAGCCAGGTATGAGTGTTTCACGTATTCTTTCCGCGAAACTAGAATGCTGAGACGGAGTCCACCGTACATGCCTTCTGCATCTACATGTAGATGGCTGTCACCTAAAAAGTACATATATGTAAAATTTATGTCCAGACACTGTGAAAACTACTATGCTTTATTATTATTATTATTATTATTATTATTATTATTATTATTATTGCTTTTTGAATGTCTACCAAACAATTCGGAACCCCTTCACATTGCTTGTCGTAACCGACCGGAGGCTTCTTAGAGTGGGAATGGTACGGCAGTGAACATGTTATTCGTTTGCTTTCTTCTAATACTTCAAACAGCATCTGAGAAGCTGAGAACTTCTACCTCCGCATGTAGTAAAGTGTCAGGGCCAAAAATACCCAGCCCTATTGCGGACATAGTCCGACCGGTCATGACCGCTTGATAATTAATTTAGCCAGATATTTTTTTTTAGAATTTTAGTTTTAACTTTTTGAGGAAATACAATCCATATCAATGAATCATTCGTAAACATTCACTAACGGACCTGCACAGAATGTAGAGTGAATGCAGAGCAAGTCTTCTGAACGTTCAGTAATTCTAAAGTTATCCCCATGTCTGCCTATTGTTAGCTGTTGTACAGGGTCAAAATTATCCCAGCCCAATAAAATTAAATAAACAATTTTTAAAAAACTTTTAAGCTATCAAAATAAATACCTGGATCTTTAACTACGATTTCTTATTCAATCACTATAATATAATATAATATAATATAATATAATATAATATAATATAATATAATATAATATTGTTATAGTGAGTTATGACGACAACAGTCTGGAGCTTTCGAACGTTTATTCACCGACACTTTCTTCATACAACTTCACAAATATTTATGCTGAATTTCTCCGTACTGATCACGCATTTACTTGTTTTCTTTTCCATTGTCTTTGCGTGATAACAAAATATTTTCCATTCGCATGTTGCAAGTCACCATGCAACGTTTCCTTATCAGGTAATCCCTAAGAGACTTGTTTTCAATTAAAGATATCTAAAATATTATTTGGATTACTCATGCTTGCACCTTATCCACATCTCAGTTATCATGTGATAAACAGATGATCAAAATTAAAACATATTATGAAATTAATCAATCACATAAACTGTTACTGACTTTGACCTTTTCCATCTTTGTCTGACACTAAAACATATTCTACATGTGTTGACTCTTGATGAAACTTAACTTACACGTAATAACTCTCTATCCTTTTACTCTTTTGAGTCTGTTTTAATTGTTATATGTTAAAAGTGAAAACGTAAGTCATTCGCTTTACAATAATATAATATAATATAATATAATATAATGTGTACCTGAATTAAACTGATAGCATAGCCCTCCCTCCGT
>NW_019775553.1:237858-307532 GCF_001039355.2 Lingula anatina | reverse complement strand
GGGGGCCTATGTGTTGCAAGAACCAAAATATCTATCAAAAATTTAGTTTTGTTTTAATTAGGAATACATTATAATGGTATAAAACAGGTTTTTAATGAATGAAAACGAATAATAAATTTTCGTTTTAAAAGAAGGTAACAAATTCAGTTTTAAATCATTGAGTTTGTTTCAACAATGGTCTCTAGCTATGGAGGGGTGGAAATCCCCTTGGGGCCACATATGACACTATAAATACAAAGGGAATCCCCTTACAATGAATTAAGGCAAAATTAATGTTTTTCTAATGAAAGTCCAATGGATTTGCTTTTTAATACATACAATCAACAGAACATTTCTAATATAAATTTTCGAAAAGACACCAGAGAGCAAATTAAAAAAAAAAATCAATCAGACGGTAAACACCGGCAAGCTTTGTCAATTTCACCAACTTGTTTATTTCAAACAGCGTTGCGCGCAAAGGATTGTGGGTAACATGAGGGTCCAACTTGCCCCGAGTCAAGGGGGCCAACTAGCCCCGGGTGCACATTATTTATTTTAAAAGATGGCAGCCATTTATGGTGCTAGAATGAGCAACGATGATACATCCCTGTGAAACTTGAAACAATAAGCTTCAGTTTGATGCCCTATACATATCTTATATTCGATCAAAAGCCTATGAAAATAGATTTTTAAATCTCTTAAACAAAATTACTTTTCGGTGCAAAAATAGTTTATTTGGACTCACCGCTTAATTAAACCTTTTTAACATCCGACACTTCCTTAGCATTGTAGGCTACGGTCACTTTACAAGAGTGTGTGGCCAATTTTTTTCCCTCATAGTTACTTTTTCATAAATTGACGGGGGGCCAACTTACCCCGGGGTCCAACTAGCCCCGGTCTCCCCTATTATTATTATTATTATTATTATTATTATTATTATTATTATATATTTTTGTATAGGTATATATTTTATCTATACAATTATTATTGTAATTTTTGCTCTGGCATATACTAATGACACTGTACAGTTGTTTGGAATACTGATACAGTGAGTGGACCTACAAATATGTATTTTAACATAAAATTGAAACTGTTTTTACAATGCAAAAGACAAATAAAGATGCTATATTATGTTAGATATGGCTTATCCAGAGTCTAATTACGCACACCATTATATAACCATTAATATTATTTTAGATCAACAAAAATCAACACACTGCTACACAGAACGTTAGTCAATGGTATTACCGATAAGCCGGCTTCGTAGGAGGCTGTTAGATATTCTCTTTGACGTGATAAAAACACACCAAGTAGTCCCATATCTTTCCCCTGTAAATCCACTTGTAGATGGTTGTCTAAGTTGTTTGGATATATATATATTGAGAATTTATCTTCCCAGTGAAAAATAGAACGTTAAACGTGAAAATAATCAATAAATATCAGTAAGAATGATTTACAAGCCAACAATAATAATTTTTTTGATGAAATTTAAAAATAAAAGATAAAAAAAAATTGATATATTTTTGTCTGAAAGATACACGTGATTTGATTTGTTCAAATGATTTGCCATTTGCTCTATTTACAGAATAAAACGCGTGTCTTAACTGGGTTGGATATTACCTGAGTTGATCTGATAACATAAACCAAGACTGGTGAACACAGGCCTGATGTCAGCTAAGCGGACATCTTTTAGTTTCCATTTCACCTGGAAAAAAGTCAAAGCATGTCATACGTATATATTTTAACTATACTATCACGGGTTTTAGTCTCTCATAACTCTTACTAGGGTGGGTTGTATTTTATAAAAACATTATTTTTATTATTATTATTATTATTATTATTATTATTATTATTATTATTATTATTACATGACTGTGTACGTTTAAGAGATTATTAACCAGTAATTATCCCTCAGTTATATATCTGTAGAACCTGGTATTTGTTTTGTGATTCAATTGCAACGATATTTTAGTTGTTTTTAGGCGTGTTCATTCAGTTTTGATTTTTTAAACAAAGCTACAACGGAAAATTTCTCATAAAAATTACCAACTTTTCTGTAGTTATTTACTCGTGAAAAATAATTATTCCCGCTATCCTTCCGAGCATGTTTCTTTTTTATCTGTAAGGAAATTAGGCTTCCAAGCAAATGCACTCTACTGTTATGAAAAATAAAACTTACGTCTAAAAAGATGTCACGTTTGTCATACCCATTGCGAATCATAAATTCAGTCCAGTTAATACGTCCCAAATTGTAGGAAGATAAATCTTGCGGGTCCTCGAAAGTGCCAAAATATTTTCCTATATAACTCTCGTTATTGGCAACTAAACTGCTCATCTTCAGAGGACTGTTGATACAAATGGTTATCGCGGGAAAAACCAATGTATCGTTTGCCACAACATCTATCTTCACTGTTACAGGGTTGCTTAGAAAGTAAGCAATCCTGTGCCAAAGATGGTAAAGCAAGAATCCAAACCCTGCCAAGACGAAACACAGCCATAGCGTGCGTCTGAAATGGGAATATTTGGGGTTGACGGACTGTTTTAATCCTAGAATACTGACTTCGTTTGCAAAAGTTGTCATTTCTATTTGCACCGTAGTTTCTTGTAAGGTTTCGTCATAACCGCTGCGGTAGCTTTTGCAATTGAGTTCATCTGCCCTGTTGAACGCTTTTTCTGAGGGATGTACGCCAACCGAATTCATATTCGTAAACTTTGGCAATAGCTCAGTATGTCTTGTAAGTAAAGTGCTGTGTTAAAACTACTTCGGTGTTCTCCGGTATTCTTGCTTCACCGATAGAAATAAATATATATTTTAATCTGAAAAGGCGACACAATGTCAGAGTCGACAAGCTTGCTTTTTTCCCTTCTCGACTAAGTAAGATTTAGTCTGCCCAGATTCTGCAAAGATAACAGCTCGTTCGTTTGTTTGGTGGAAAGGACTTTTAAGCAGGAAATGGTCTTATAATATTGCTATGTCCCTATGAAGAATGGTCGATACGTGGGACGATACCCGAGCATCACTTATTATATTGCCTGAACAGTATCTTACAATCAATGTTTTGGGACTTCCAATGAATTTTCAAGATAAATATAAAGCTTTGGTGGAGTTGGAATTCCAATAACGATTCTGTATTTCGGTTCTGTTATACGTGGAGTTGGTGAAGCTTTTCCCATAGATGACTGTTTGATTTCCACAACATAAACCGCTCTTGTATTCCATTAGTGTTATACCTTCTTTGTATAGCACAAATAACTGATTTTTGACACAATCAATAGTGTCCATTAGTTAGAAAAAGTTCAACAACAATTAATGGACATAATTGGTCACCGACATCAGTATTACATTTCGAGTGTGAATACGGCTATTCATTGTTTGTTTTTCCCAGCCCCTCGAACATCATCCCTAAGCCTGGGTTCCCATAACTAGATGGAACCATCTGGATCGGTCTAACTCCCTGGGGAGTCTCACTAAATTGCTATCAACTAACCGGCTTAAAGGTCTGTCACGCCTACAGAATCAGCTAGGGGGTAAAGTTAATTGCCCTCTAACAGCTTTACTAGGCTTGACAGATATTTAAGCCGGTTGAGTTGATAGCCATTTAGTGAGACTCCTTAGGGAGATGGATCGATCAAAATATCTGTGGGAATGGTCCCTAAACCATCGTCGCCAATATGAGTCGGTCTTCCAGGAGGTCCGTCTCTAGGACCGCATTCCCATACCTAGATCGATCTTGCAGGTTCGACCCATCTCCAAGAGGATTCTCTCTAAATCCCATTCTAATGTAGCGGCTTAGATGTCTGGCGCGCCAACTGAAGCTGCTTAACGATAGTTAACCCCCTAGCAGCTTCAGCAGGCGTGTCAGAAATCAGGGCCGCCGCCAAGTTGGGTATATCTACGTAGACTTCAGGTGTTTTTGGGAATGTGGCCTAACATGGTTCGTTTGACGTCGCTTTGCTACCAGGCTGGATACAGGTATTGCTGTTGTCCTGTATTGTGTGCTGTAATTAACTGCTTAAGTTAGGACTGCAGGTTGGATATTTTATTTTAAGTTAAAGGCCTTAGCTTTTTTATCTTTTTGCATTTCTTTAATGTATCTTCAAAGCATATAATTATGCTTGAAACACAGCTCCGAGTTCATTGTGTGACGTAATATTAAAAATTTTGGTGCAAAACATCATCCCGTTTCAATATTTTCAGGTGAAATCGTGCATGAATTTGAAATAGGATAAGGATACTACTAGTATTCACTTAATGTCCAATAACAAGACTCAAATTCAGATTCAATGCTTCATTCTCGGAAGCCATGTACAGAATGTATCGTCTAAGGGCAAGAAGATACAGAAAAAAGAAAGGTTCAGATAAACGATTATTAAATACCCAGTTAACATCCATTATATCCATGCAATGAGAAAGTCTGTATTTACATAACATAAGATATTGATCAGCTACTGCGGGGTCAAAATATCCAAAACGCTCAACGACACGTGGAGCCAATCACAGATCAGAGCTGCCCGTCACTATGGTGACTGTATATCTGGCGGAAACAGGTTCCTAAAGATTGCCGCAAAGACATTTTCATTGAGATATGACAGGCGGTTTCCGCTGCTTGGGTCTGGCACCACATTGGGATAAAAAGTGAATAAAGACGGCAAGGCATCCCGAACCAGTCCTTGGTAGAAAAGAATTGTCCCATTCACCAGGGGCGTGTTCTCCGGGGGACCTGAAAAGACACGTGACTTATGAAAGGGGTAACTTATTTAAGGGATAACAACTCTTCGTATGAGATCCATATTTCACAATAAACACTTTGCAAAAGACACTTGACATATCAAACAATGAAAAGGCTGCATCATGATGACTGTGCTATGAGTGACTATCGAAACTTTCTGTAATAATAGTAATTCATTTAATAATACATATAATAATAATTATTATTATTATTATTATTATTTTTATTATTATTATTATTATTATTGATTCCTTTTTGTGATACAGTCTTGTGTTTCATTAAATTCTACGCACAATAAACATCTTGTGTAATTATCATAAAATGCAAAAAACCTTCAAATTATACCTGGAGATAAACTGATTAAAAAAAACTTGCAGTAGCGCCTGATATGCATGACATACCAAGCAGTGAAGAGATTGCATTTAAATTCCTAATAAAGATAAACAAAAAGTGCATTACATGGCGGCAGTGGACTAATTCTCGATAGCATATCGCAAATTGCTAAGGTCGGCAAAGTTTTCATAATACCGCCTCTGTGACAACCGTATCCTTTTCATGCCATTTTTCCACACCGAATAAGAATTCCGTGGTCCGCAACGAAATTCAAAAACCCCAGGGTTCTTAGTTTAACATTGACAAATTCGTAAAGTTACTGAACTGATTCTTATTTATTGTCAGTCAGTTCTTGCAATTCTTAAGAGATCCTGAAATCGACACAAAAGTTCCGAACCAGTCTTCGATTCATCACTAGTTGATGTTCATACTCCTGTTCTAGGGCCAGTGAGTATAGCTGCTCTATGTTCAACATCCATTTTGGAAGTGAAGACCAAGCAGGGTCAAGACGTCTACCAGAAATGTGCAAAATTCCACGATTTCTAAAATTTATCAATTCCTGGAGATTCGTAGTATTTTTATTCGGTATGGAATAGAGGCATTATACTGATGTTTAGCCATGTTATCCAAATAAATAAACATTATTTTTAAATACCGCATTTAAGGGGTCATGCTCGCTTTTACTATGAAATGTAAATGAAATTGTCCAAGAAAATCGCGGTTTCTTGGATCTTAGTAACAATACTAGTTGTGGTATCATCCTCATCGAATTCAAACCCTCCATTTTTCTATTTCTTTTATTTTCAGTCTAGAAACAAATTATTTTTATCCATTTTATTTTCTCCCAGGCATAATAAATATCTAATATTATTTATTCTGTTACATGCAGTGGTGGCGGATAAACGTGGTTGACTTTCTTGATCATTCCAAAAATACTACCCAATTCCTGTAAACAAGAATCTCAGTAACGGTAGATATAATTTGTTAACCTATATTCCATAAAACTCACTTGTGTTGTATTCGGCGCAGCTTCCAGCGTTGCAGTAATAGATGGGGGTAATGTCCACATTAAAACGATCATTGAAACTGCAAATCAGCCCGGTCACCGGCTGGAAGTTTAGTATGAGACATGACAATAAAGTGACTTGTTTGCAAGATGTACTCGATGGCTATAACTAATACATGTGAAAACAAATATCCATGCCGCTTTTCGAATCATGTTCACAAATGTCATTTTTACCCGTTTTACTTTGCAAATATCTACAGGTTCATCATTTTAATTTAGATTTTACAAATAATAGCGCAGTACCTTGCAACAAACCAAAACAAAAACTACATATAGATTCGAAGAAAAACCAAAGAATTAATGGATGTATAAGAAATAAATTATGAAAAAAATCATTAATAAAAGAGTACAATTTACCGTCATAAGGCTTGCAATGTCTGAGGAGATCCCCGGCATTAAGTTAGGGGGAGCTGCGCTGATTGTCGATGCAAAGCCAAGACAGTCCGTCACCCTAAGGTTACAATCAGCGTTCGTTGTGCAGGTGGAACCAGTAACTAGAACATTTCACAGAAATACGTCAGTAGACATATAACCCGTTTTGACTAAAAACATTCTGTACACGCGGTTTTTTTTTTTTAATGGCAACGCCAATAATGTTTATAATAATAACAATGATAGCTTAAAAGGTGTCAATAATAATAATTATAATAATAATAATACTTACTTGGCAAGCACACCGATACCACCGCCTCTGTGGATTGGACGAAGGAGCCAGGAAACGTGAAAGGAAACGCCCCCGGTGGACACATACAGCGGAACCCGGAGGCGGTGAAGAGGAGGAAGAAGGGGTTAAAGGTACACAGGGGGGTCACCAGGGGGCCAGCGCCGAGCGAAGGACACGACGTCTCCGCGGTGACATTCTGGTAGGCGTTTGATAATGTGCACTCCGAGAATAGAGAATTACCTGGAAAGTAGCAAAGGAGACTGTGTCATTTAGGGAAGTGTACAACATTTGCAATGATATGTTTACCACTAGTGCCATATGGAAATTTAGTGAAGTGAGACATAAGGTCAAAGTATTTCCTGAATTCATTCAAATCCGTCTTCAAAATTACATGTACATCGTCAGGCTAATACTCGTTTTAAGGAAATATTGGCGAATCACTGACACACAATACAGCGAGGGCTTTGATAATGATTCAATATCATTAAACAGTTGCCCCTTTGCCGCATCTGTCAATATTACGTACAGTCAGCTGACTTTTTTTGTTTACATTAATTTTGAGGTTTTTCGCTACTTTTTCTTCGTGCAATTCCAACACATAAATTGAAGTTTTATAACATAAATTGAAATATTGCACAACATACACCTGTACTATTAATACTCACCCATATTGTTGGTTTACTTCGCAACTACTTCTTACAATTTAGACATCAATGTCACATTAGTTCCCAGCAATGTAAAACTTGTTAGACGTCTGAACCCTACCGAAACGCCAAAATTCTTAAACGTCAGTGGTGTCCCCATATAATTACTAGCATAATCATCATTATTAAAGTAAGACTGCACTCTTCCTCGTTTAAGGACTCATTCCCAATGCAACTATTGATCTACATAGATCGATCCAACTCCGTGGGGCTCACATTGAATGCAATCAGATAAACGGATTAACACGCTTCCTCCCAACGTTGAGAAGAAAACAGAAAACTTGTGATTATACGGGCACGTTTTGGGGGAGGCGTGTTAATTTGTTAAACTGGCTGCATTCAGCAAGAGTCCCCGCGGAGTTGGATCGATATATGTAGCACGATAGTTTCACTGGGACTGAGCCCTGAGAGATGCTATCTAGAAGAATACGAACAACTGAAATTATAGTCCAGAGAAGAGGAAAGAGTTGCTGATGATGGTTTGTCGTACATGTAGGTATACCACTATCAGGTTTTGATGCTAGATTGATGCTAGATAAGCAATTTACATATTTACTTATGCGTTACTGGTATATAACCGAGATATCTTTTTAATGCAGTAGGCCTATTCTACCATATGATCTTTATCTTTATGATACATATCTTTCTTTATTTGTGTTTATCTATTTGGGGTATCACAGTCTCATACATTTTAATGTTTAGAAATGTTATTATTACAAGTCAAAGTATTTCTGACCTTAGTACGATGCGGTTTAATGTGAAAAGCCCTACATGCTTCTCACTGCCCGTGCACTGTGCACTACTCTATACAGCCGAGTGACGACACTTGTTTTTCCATACGAAAATTCTCCCTGGACGTACGGCAGAAAAGATGTACTGATTTAGCCCAAAGACATAACTGTGAATATTTCATAAAAACAATCGGTGGCTCTGGGTGTTGAAGACATGGATCAGCCCTACCTTTAAATCTTTAAAACTAACATCTATTTTGTTATCCTTCATGCGTTGGTCACCCACTCTATCAGGTTTATATCATGCAAAATTGTATATCTGATGATCGTCTTCTCTAACACAATACCCATGCTAAAGTTGCCGTGGATACCTGTAAACATCTACAATTAATGAGATTACGTACATTTTCACCAACACACATTTATACTGGCTCATAAGTTATAATAAATCTTTTTTTTTTTCTTTATTTCAATCTTCATCCATTTATTTATTTTTGAAGCATAAACGACGATGCCCCTTGCATAAAACGATCGTCTCATACCTTACTCTCACATATTAGCTTCCATTACTAATTTATTTAACCTTGCTCCCTTCTGAAATATCAAGCATTACCGAACCAGTCTGACGAACATCCAGAGGTGAAAACAATTCACCTTACAGGGACTACCAAAGGTTTATTCATACAGCTTTTAGATAAAATCGTTTATCTTTATGCAAAAAACCAGGTATGCATCTACACACATGTTCTACTTACTCAGTCAATCAGTTATGATCATCTCTTTTCGGGGGAGGACTTGGGGTCACGAATTATGTAGGATCTGTAACTTATTGCCGAAATAGATATTTACCACGAATAAGTGATGTCGATGATATCATTGGGTAAATCGTATCAGAGAAGAGGGCTTATTAGTCACTGACTTTTTCACCTCACTGTATTAGGTCTTCCGATAGGATCTAAATACCCGTTGCCATGGCATCCACCCACTGGTAAGTAGTTTCTTACCGTTTTTAATGCCGAAGTATACCTCAAGCTAGAATTCCATCTTCGCAGTGCCTCTGTAGAAAATTCGCAGCGCCTTATGATAAAGAAAACAGTAGGAACGTCTCTGTGATATTCTTGTAAAGAAACTATCATAACTCACCAAGTGAAGAAGGTTTAATGGTGAATTTACAAACACTGACGCATTATAGTTCCTAGGCGTTCTAAATCTGTTCGAGTTCCAGGTGTGCCGCGGTCGTTTTTACTTGGCACTGGATCAAGTGATGAAGTGATCCAGATGTTCTGTTGCTCTGGTGTGTGGATTTGGTACATCAAGATTCCTTCCATATCGCCGCCTTAGAGAATTTGCTTTCATAGCCCTGCCTGTGAAATCTGTCTGCTTGGAAAGCAATTTTTTGAAAAACATTGCGGTGGGAGCTTAATGGTTTCGGATAAATACTAGTGGATGAATGCAAAGGGAATCTTGTCAAGATGGCGGCTCTATCCTGGGATATAGACGATATATTTGACGGTAGGTGTCTGTAATGTGGTATTTATCTGTAATATTTTCATTTAGTTTCATGAATAAAGACATCTTATGGAGAATTTTTATCCCTACAGTATTGGTTGACTTTACAAGAATAAACCAAAGGCTATGACAGTGACACATTGAATCGTTGTTCTCGTCCTTTAAACACACAAATGCACGTACGCGCGCGCACGCGCACACACACACACACACACACACATACATGCACGCCCATGCACACACAAACACACACGATATCTGAGTATATCCGTTCCTTTACTAAAACTTAAATAAAATGCTTCGTACATTTTAACGCATTTAAGGATACGTACATGTAGATTGGATAGAGACCTCCACCCACCCCCCTTCTCCAGCTCATTTGTGCATTTATATATTTTCTGGTATAAGTACAAGTAGCCCGAGTTATTTGGAGGTTCTAAAGGGGGGTAGCGTACGCTAGTGGTTCAGAGATTTTTTTGTATTTATTCTTCATTTCATATTTTATTTATTTATTCTAATATTTTTTATTTTATTTTATTTTATTATATTTTTGTCAGCTGACTATGGCAGTATAAAACAGTTTGGCGTATCACCCGCACCGAATCGCATACACTTTGACACCTCAAGCTAATCGGTTCCTGTGGCATTTGATGAATCTTGCGTCTGTTGCCCTTTAAAACATTTACACCCAGTAACTTGCGATGAGCAATATATTTGAGCATCTGTTCCACTCTTCTTGAGTTCAACCCTTAATCGTTGAGTGATTGGGGACTTCACCTGTATTACACTGTATTCCACCATATAACGGGGTGGAACTGAAAGCAATTTTAACAACAGACTTTGTCAGTTTAGATATTTTTAAAAACTGTTTGTTGGGAGCAAAAAAGCCCATGGCAATGAGTTTTCTTTTAATCGGTTTTGATTGAGGTAGCTTTCAAAGTGGTAAGAAAGAAGGAATTGTCGACGGGATTCCAAAATGAATAGCAGTAGGCCTACCTGTATATGTATATGTGAATTGGACCGGTAATATACCTGGTGATATATTGCTGATATTTCCACCCTGATTCCAAATTTAGAGAGGAAATAATGATCCCCCTTCACCTGTACCTGTGTTCGTACAGTATATACTACCCAGCTTTCATTTATTCCCTTACTGAACAGTGTAGGGGGTGAATGCTTGCCCACTTTTTCTTTTTCATTCAGTCAAGTAGCCACAATTTGCTTTAGTGCAGCAGATGCAACAGAGAGAGAAGAAAAAAAAAGATGATTCCTTGCCACCTTGAATTTGATGTATTGTATCTCGTAGACTAGGAATGTATTCTGTATGATAAATGACATCTTCATGTGTTTCATATTACTGTAAATTAAACCCGGATATAAGCGTGTCGTTGTATACATAACACTTAATTTATTGGCTGACCCCCAAAGCGCAAAATACTACTTTTTTCTCTACTTTCATCCGCCTCTCTTGTGACGAGGTATAGGTAAAACGTGCCCTCGTCGTACATGTAACTCTAACACCCTACGCGTCCCATATAATAATCCTTTTCGAGTCTCATAGCGGTAACGAAAAAGTATGCTTTGGGATGTCTTGAATTATCTTGCGCAGTTTCAATTTATTTTCGCTCTGTTATATTATTGTTTTTCTTTTCTCTCTGATCGTTCGTTTTTTCATTTACTCTACGTTGCTTTATAAACAATTCGCTTCTTTATATCTGGCCAAAATGTATGCTATTGCTTAAAGCTTATACATGTACATTTATCTTGAAATACCTTGAGACACACTTATGCCAGATTTGTCGTTTTTCATTTACATTTCAGATTTCTTTGAAGACTTTTTTGATGACTTTACAATCACTTCAAAGAAGAAGAAGTCACACAGGGTACGCAGCACAGACGACATTAACAGCACCGTGCGGATTAATCATATACCGATAAAAGCCGAAGAGAAAGAAGAAAAACCGAAGGCAGCGAGATCTCGCAAACGCGGGACTATCGCCGAGATCACGCCCCACCTTTATCTTTCCGGAGTACACGAAATGGAACACGATGTTCTCAAGGAGTTAGGCGTCACAAGTATAATTAATTGCACAGCAGATTATCCCAATCAAAAGTTTCCTTTTGTGGAAAACTACGTTCAGATTCACGTAGACGACGTACCAGGAACGGACCTCAAGAGTTGCTTTGATATGTGCGCAGACGAGATCAAGAAAGAACGAATGAAAGGTGGCGCCACGTTAGTTCACTGTGAGCGCGGGATCAGTCGCTCTTCAACCCTATGTATTGCCTACTTAATGAAGTGTCTCCACATGTCTTTATTCGACGCGCATCAGCACGTGAAGAGCAGACGACCGTGCACGAACCCAAACATGGGTTTCTTCCGACAGCTTATGCAGTTTGAGAAATCCCTGTTTGGCACTAACTCTGTGAAAATAGAGCCTCTCAAATGATCCATGGAAATATGTTGAACAAAAAACAACAAAACAAACACAATGACCTTGTCACAAAAAGATGAATATCTGAACCACGGCAGTGATGTACACTGCAGACATTATTGAATAATTTTATCCTATTGACTTTGTTGAACACATATTTGCTGTGATTCTCCTGTAGTGTATCAGACGTGTTTATCTCTAGACGTGAACTACATGTAGTAGAAGTACTTGCAAGCTGATCATTACAAATGTGTCCATGCATGTTGTCTCGAGTTTTTATTTATTTGTTTATTTATTTATTCGTTCATTTACTTTATTGTTCTCTGATACATGATCTAGTGTAACTAATGTCAAGACAAACGTGTCAATTTTTCTGGATTTTTTTATTATTAACCTAATGGTGATTGAAATACAGTCTTGGTGGGATTAAAAACTGTATTACATGTAAAACACCGACCAAAAAAAGCATTATAATGTCTTTCACATACTGTATGCATATTAAGACAGAATCCTATAATTATAAATTGCCTCGCTGAATTATCTCCCATAATCAAATGTCCTTATAGTTTTCACTTTTGTAACACGCATAGTCAACTTTATTTGTAGTAAAGATCAAATGATTTTCCTTTATTCTAATCCAGCAGCACTTAATCAAGGGAAGTAGTACGCACTGTCAAATTCTTTCTATGTGCTGGGTAATATCGGTGTGCCAATTTTTATTTTAAAATATTATATTAAAATGTTCATGCCATGATAAATAATTATCTTTGTGTATGTTGGCCTGTATTTTTAATAGTGATTTTTGTTTTGCATTACATTGAATTTACAGAATTGCACTACCGTGGGTAAGCTAAGCACTGCTACCTCTGTGCATCCGTGTCACTCATTACAAGACTCGATATTTTAGAGAGGTTGCATGTGTTTTTTCCTGAAAATTATGTGATTGCCATTCTCAAGGGAATCCAATCAAAAACCCAATCAAGCATTTGTTTGATATTTGACGCAAAATTACCTTGAATATGTTGATTTCTATGACCTTGAATGTAGATAATGAGGGGCCGTTTGTTTTTGTACGAAACCAAATCTGAATCACTTATGACAATACTGTGTAAAAGACCGCATTCCCATAAACATCTTCAGTCGACCCAACTCTGCCATGACTGTCGGTAAGTGCAATCAGCTTAACTGAATGATTTGCCTCCTTTGATTCCAACGTACTCGTATACTCACCAGCTTTTCTGTATTCTACTCATCGCCAGGAGGAGGCGCGGCATCCATTTAAGCTGATTGCACTCAACGAGAGCCTCCCCGGAGTTGGGTCGATCTAAGTAGACTGAAGGTGTCTTTGGGAATGGAACCTAAGGTTATTAATGAAGAGATGTAATCCTTCGTTTTCTCGTTAATAGCATCATTTTGATGATAGGTTTTCTATTGATTAATACAAG
Organism: Lingula anatina; assembly: GCF_001039355.2. The sequence continues at coordinate 293,936 of NW_019775553.1, read as the reverse complement.
ACAAATACTGTGTAATTAGCATGGGATGGAGTGTATTTACGTAGACCTAACGAAGTTGTATAAATAGAAGCAAGTTGCTGCACTCCTGCGCTGCTTTCAAATCTACGAACCAGCTACGCTTACGATTGCGACGACAGACCGAGAGAGTAAAATGAAGCAGAGTTTCATCGGGTAAGTTTTATTATTATAATTGCTATTATTATTTATCAAATATGTTTAAAAGGGATATTATGTTTTAAAGACTCCATTCTTTATTGAATTATTTATTATTCAGAAGTGATTGTTTTGAAAGGAGCAAGAAAATTATGTAGCCATGTACACAGAAAGCTTACAATACAATAAATTCACGTCCGACATGAAATACACGTGCCTTACATGTATTAAACCTTAAGTATTCTTTCTCTGACGAAAATCAATAAACAATTTTAAACCACATTGCCAAAGACAAACTAAACAAGAACATGTACTCGTTGATACAATATAGACAGAACTGAAGTAACAGGTAAGTGGACTAGGGAGAGAGGAGTTTCAGAAAAGAAGGGTGCTCAAGAAAACCTTTAAAAGGGTATATGAAATTTTAGTTTTCGTGTTGTATCACCTATAGTCAAAAACAGACCAAATATGGCGCCCACTTGAAATCATGCTGCATACGTTAGTTGAGCTTCTTATTAGATTAGATTGTTTCTTGGCGACTCCAGTAAAGTTGTATGGTCGCTGAGGAGGCATGTTTACAGAATCAGAATCTGACGACACAATGTTTACTTCACGGGAGCGTTCTTTCAACTGAATCAACTGATCCAAGACCAATGAGCACGCGAGATTAACATTGATCTGCCACTGCAGGAATGTTGCGCGCGGGAGGCGGGTAACCTATTAGGGGATCACGCATCAAGCTATTAAGTAAGGTGCGCCATATTTGATCTGCGGCTCAATTAGTCTGCGGATCAAGTCAGTTGTGGACAGAGCCATAGGCTAAATAACTGTGTAATAATTTCACTTTTGTCTTTTTATAGGATCTTTTTGGCTCTGACCATTGTATTTGGTCTTGTCTGGGACGTGACTGCAGAGTTAGAAGGTATAGGGTCAAATTAATGTATAATGCATTGACGATAAGTTGCGCTCGAGCTGTCATAAATTATTAGTAAAATGCGATTTCTGTTAAAGGACTGTTAAAGCAAAACACATAAAATATGTACATGGCAAAAAAAAAAAAAAAAAATTAAACTGTCAATACTGTTGTACAATGATACTGATATCTGTTTTGATAATGTAATATCCAAAGATTACGAAGGTATTGCGTTATCAGAAAACTTCAGTCGTGGGTTATGGTGTGCTCACACAAATGTAATCAAACTTCAATGTTTTATTTACTTACCTATTGCTCATGTATTTATTTATTATTTTGTTTATTTAACCATTTATTTAACCATTTTTTATTTAGACGCAGATTTTTCGACTGAGGTTGAGAAAACGGAGAAAGTGGAAGAAGTGCACGTGTCCAAACGGTAAGACCATTCTATCTTGCACTCAACTCGGTCATGGTTTAGAGGCTAAGATAAATACACATCTCTAGCAGATTGCATCTTCTTTAATATTAGCCACCCTCTTAACAAGGGCAAATAACTGGCGAGTTTAGAAGTTAACAGTTCGACAACGTATTTAACCATGGTAATTTTCTCAACGTTTTCGGAGAATGTATATTACTATATTTTGGCCATATTATTTCCATTATTTTTTCTACAGAATTTCCGCCTTAACATTTTCCCACTGTTAATAGGAATCGTTCTAGATAGCACAATGTCTCATGCCTTTGCATAACATCAAGCGAGATTATCGCGGGATTGTGAGGAAGGTAAATATGAAAAATAATGGCAAACTGTAGTGAGTGCGGTGCGGCAGCTTATAAAATTTATCCATATATATTCTTATGATTATTTTCACCTAATTGTTTTGTCGAGTTATTGTCTTGTGCACAGCAGTACGCACTCACCATGTTTTGCGTAATCTTTGTATTGCTCCCTGGGACGACATTCCCGCCTCACAGGCATTCTCGCCAGTTTTAAGCTATCTCGAACGATATCCATCGTAGTATGATCCTCAAATAGTACCCTCTACCAGGGCGGCAGATATTATATGCATTTTTCCACCAGCCACCCTGTAACTTTTGGCCAGTAGGAATCAATTGAATTTGCACTCGAGATGAAGGCATTGTACCAGTTTGAAGATCGACCAAATTAAGCCAGAGACATTATATGTGAATATCTAGTGAATAAGGCAATTAGTGGACCTGGTAGAGGGTACTTAAATACTGGGACCGTTGCTGAATGCTATATTCTTATTTATAGTGCCTTCACCGGCGCTGTGCTCCGTGGTGCTCTCAGAGCCCTAAGGTCAAGGCCGGCGCGGACCGTGTTGCGCAAACTGGCCCAATACTACGGGAAGAGAAGCAGCGTGTACGCGATCGTTGAGGTTATAGAAGAGGTGACCAAAATAATTGGAAGATATGAAATGGCGGTCAGCAGTCATTTCATAGACGCGGCCGTCCGTCTCGGTTTCAGTCGTGACTTTGGCCTGGCGGTTTTCAACCTTGTCTATTGGCTGATATAACACTGATTGAATACGCAAGCTGCACTGCTGTAGCCACACGGTATATTCAACCTACAGGCACAGCTATTTGTTCAATTAAACCACCTTTCTATCCCTGGCAGTACAACAGCATCGTAATAATAATAATAAAAAAATAATGTATTGCCTTCAAGTGGTTATTTAAACTCGTTTACTTTTAGTCAAAATGATGTATCTGTACTAGTAACATATAGGCCTACTGTACAAGTCGACTTAAAAAGTAAAATAAAACTTCTAGCATGCAAATTAATGAAATTGTGCATGAGGATTTCCACAAAAATACATGCATGTTTTCTAGAGTTTTTATTTATTTGTTTGCTTATTTATTTCTTTATTTACTTTATTGTTCTCTGATACATGATCTAGTGTAACTAATGTCAAGACAAACGTATTAATTTTTTCTGGATTTTTTTTTTTTTTTTTTTTTGATTAACCTAATAGTGCCTGAAATATAGTCTTGGTGGGATTAAAAATTGTATTACATGTAAATCACCGACCAAAAAAGCATTACAATGTCTTTCCCATACTGTATACCTATTACATGTAAGACAGAATCGTATAATTATAAATTGCCGCGTTTAATTATTAACATTTTTGAAGTTTTCACTTTTGTAACATGCATAGTCAACTTTATTTGTAGTAAATATTAAATGATTTTCCTTTTATTCTAATCCAGCAGCGCGGGAAGTAATACGTACTATGAAATTCTATCTACACACACTGGACAATAGAAGTGTCGCCCCTACTGAACCAATACTTTGGGGGAGATAAATGACTGTAAATGATATGCTCCTGGTATCATTTTATTAACATCAAATTTCACAAAAAAAATCACAAAATGAGAACAAAATATACATTCTACCAAGATATGCAGTTTCAATTCCAAAATCAATACTTAGTGGCATAGCCACGTGACCTAATAATAGCTGCTGGTCTGCGAGGCAAGGATTCATATAATTGTCTGATGCTTTCAGGGCTTATGCTGGCCCAAGCATGAAACACTGAATCTAACATAGTTTGTCTGCTGGTTGAACGGGCATTTGTCAAAAATTTTGACATATCATTCCACACATTTTCTATTATGTTTGTATCCGGACTCTTGGCAGGCCACATCACCCTGTGAATGTCCTGTTGGTCAAACCAACCACCATCTGCTCTGGGCCTGTTACAAGGAGCACTGTCATCCTGGTGAACAAATGGATAATTCCTGTCACAAAACATGTTAGTAATAGTTGGTAGCAAGCCTGACTCCAAAACATCGATATATTTCTGGTGATTCATGTTTCCATCAACCACTACCAATTCGCCCACGCCATGGATGCTGATGTAGCCCCACACCATGATGGATATGCTGCTCCGGGTTCGCCCTCCACAATATGAAAAATCTTAGGGGCCCTTTTTATGCTAGGTTCTAAATATGTAAATACGTATACACTGTACAAAACAAAACAAAGTAAAAAGAATTAACTTGTATATTTGTTTAAGAGAAAGAGAGAGAGAGGTAGCAAGCAAATGAAACGTACACAATTCAGTGACACCATTATTTTTTGGACGTAAACTCTACTAGTATAAAATCATGATTAATGACTTGAGCGCATTTTAATCATTCGATATTAGGGATACTGTGGAACTCGAAATGTCCCTTTATCAGTTTGAACATGCGGTAATATAGAATTTCCAGGCTCTGACCCTGACGCCGACAAATCTAAGGTTGAAGGAGGAGATTTTTTTCCAAGTCCTACCTCTCCCACCCAGACATACGAACAATTCGTTTTATGTACTTGTTATCAGATGAATCTCTGGAATTTACCAATAAGCTTTTTGATCCACAATTATTACTAATATAAACGCTGGTAGTCAATAATTTTAATTATTTAAAAATTTAAAAATCACTGATGTGACGAAAGCTTACCCGTAAAAGCTTTTCGATGATTTCATATCTTCAGGTATGCACTTTTAAACATATGGCACAGGAAAGATACTAACACTAGAAAAAAAAACTTTCTGGTAACATATAAAAAGATGTACTCGGTAAACTGTAATTGCACCCCATGAGGGAGGTGAACGTTTTTCCTTATGTTTATATTTAATTGAATCAAACTCCCAGTTAGAGCTTAGGCAGTTTTTTTTCAACTATAACTGGTTTTCTTAAATGATGTATTTATAGATAAACCATACAAAAAAGGCAATTCTAAAAGATCCAAATGAATATCACGATTTATGGCACATTCAGTCCTTTCTATATGAACTCTGAGCCTTTCTCTCTCTCTCTCTCCCTCTCTCTCTCTCTCTCTCTCTCATCCAAATTAGAGGAGATAAAAGTTTAAAACAAAGTTTGAATAAATCTTGATCGTTTATAGACAATTCAACTTGATGCATTAACTGAGCTAAGTTTTCATAGTAGTTCAAGAAAAACAACATGCTGTAGATTAAAGCTGAAAGGAAGAGAAGAATTTGAGAACTGGATGCATTAGGGAGATATTATCTCAATGTAGTGATTGAAAACGACCTCACATTTCACATAGCCTGAAATCTGTTTCATCGTATTTCTGAGAAGGCAACTCTAGACGAAATCAAAGTGCATGCGGCGACCTCACCTGTTAGAAGTGAGTTAGGTTTTGAAATCGTGCTGATGTCGAAGACAATTAATATGCCATTGTCAATTAACGAGTAGTAATGTATAATTTATTGCAGACGTGTCGTGTAACAAAAATGGACCCCAGAACCATCATACAGCATAACGCTTTAATTTTTTTTTCTTTTTTTTGCACTGAAGCTAACAATAAATAAGTAATAACTGTAAATACTGTCGTCGGTCATTTACAGCGATCTAATATATAGTCGTATAAAATGAACCAAAGCCCTGTGACTTCATTTTTGTTTTTTCTGCATGCAGTCGAAATTTTGCAACTTGTTGTATAAAATGAGCTGTCTTAAGTTAAAAGATAATTTGGAATTCGATATTAGTTTTCAGAATAACAACAACATTTGGATTTTGTCTTACTTATCTGCAACATTACTTAGACCATTAGGGTATTCGATGCTTTTGTAGTTTCTATGTATATGATGTACGTTGGGTCTTTTTATAGCAAAATAAACTCAGCAATTATCCTTTTTATCAGAATATTATATCCTGTAAATAATATAAGTGGTAATTTTGTCAAAAGTTTAAGATATGGTGCATATACAGCTATTCCGTGGCGACAAAGGAAAAAGTGCTGAAATATTTAAATTCAAGATTGCAATTGAAGATGACACGCTTGTTACTATTTTACGTAAAATTCAGTGCTTACCTAAAATATTTAAAAATCAGTTTATTTGAAATCAATTTAAAATAATGTATTTAGTGAACAACGTGCTGATTTTATTAAATTCCCCTCTATTCAATATTACTGACACTATTTTTGTAACATTAATTTCATTCATTTTTAAAAGACTGCGAACTCACGCTACTCACTTAGCCTCTTCGGGTCTCTCGTTCTCTCTCTCTCTCTCTCTCTCTCTCTCTCATCGACTTTAGAGGGGTAAGGCATAACTTTTGCTCATGATTTAAGTCGCGACGAATCGACTTGAGAATTTGAGACATTATCGTGTTCTTGGGGATATCACGTAGACGTCTTGATTGTAAACAACTTAACATTTCAAATAGCCTGAAATCTGTTTCATCAAACTTCCGAGAAGTCAACCCTAGACGAAATCAAAGTGTATACATCTACCTCACCTCTTAAAAGTTCAGTTAGGTTATGAACTCATGTTTCAGTCTGTGACAATAAGCCTTAATGTGTTATTGTCATGCAGTTAAAGGTTAGTAAAATAAAGTTTTGTTTATCCCTTAACTTGCGTAGGCCTCCAAACCTACAGCGTTGTTTAGCGTTACATTTACAATGCATCCAATCAAACCAATATCTGTTCACATTAAAGATAAAACGCTGCAAATAGTTCACGACTGTAAATCGTGATGTCCAAAGTTTACACAGGTATGACATTCAAAGTGATATGGATTTTATCAAAGCTTTAGGAATCCATTTTGTTTTCTCGTCATTTCACAGAAAGTTTATTATTTATATAGGACTTGGAAGGATTGAATAAAATCAGTTAGTTGGTAATTGTTTAAAACTTGTTTACGACTAAATACCTGGCTGATTTATTAAGAATGTATCATTAATATGACGGATAATTTTTTCTCTGCATTTCACGGATAGTAAGTATAATAGAAAGCTCCTTCAATCACAACACTAGCACGTGCTTATGTTTATTGTCTTTTTCAAGGAAACGTATAGTCTAGTGAGATTTTTGAAAAAAGGCTCTGCATAAGAGGCAAGGGGCATTTTGGGGTAAAAGTTGGGAACCAGGCTTAATAGCATAATTTTGGGATGCTGAATCCGATTTACCCGGTTCCCAAGCGAAATTTTGCGTTTTTAATGGTCTAATTTGCAAAAAAACAAAATGGCCGCCAGATTTCCTATTTTCTGCAATATCTCTGGAACTAGACAGGCAAATATTACAAATGAAGTGTCTTTACCTATATTTTCAGGGTCGAGGAACATTATTAAGATGTTTCTGTTAGAATTAGATTTACAAAATTTTCCAAAATATGCAAATTAGGATCGCCATTACTGAAAAACCGTTTTACTTCTGTATCTCTGTAACTAGGCAAGCAAACATGACAAATGAAGTGTCTACACCTATGTTCTCAGGGTCAGGGAATGTGATAAACCAGATTTCTTGTCTGATGGGTAGCACTGACTTTGTGAATCATGTCCGAGTAGCACATTTTATTGTTTTGTTCCCTGTATCTGTCAAACACTAGTCAATCTGCTGATAGTTAGAACCTGCCTCCAGAACTGCTCTTACGTACGTGTCAGCCAAACTACCAAAGGTCACTGCATTGTCAGACCTTCCCAGTGAAATTGCCAGTGCTTGCCCATCAATTATAAGGCAAGATGAGCAGAGGCGGATCCAGGATTATTTGAAGGGGGAGTCCGCGGATGCAAGCCTCCCCCCCTCCCCACTTGGCAACGGGTTAGGGGCCTGTTGAAGGGCCACGAAAAATTTTGGTATTTAAGAGGGCGAACGGTGCCATTTGGTATGGTTTACAACTATGATTAAGCTGGTCAAAATTATAATTTCAAGGGGGGACCAGAATTCGAATGGGGGGTCAGGGCCCCCTTGACCCCCCCCCAAATCCGCCACTGGGTGAGGAGTCATTTAGTTTAATTTCATCAGGGCAGAATACGTCTTCTGTTAACCTTCCTGTTACAGATTTGGCCTCAAGGAAATCGTTTAGAAGCTTGAGAAACTGCTCAGACTTGCTATTAACACAGAAATGCTTTTCGTATCGTCAATCATTTAATTGGATTCAATAGAATATCAGAAGATTAAAGCAAAAATTCAAGAAATTTTGTTAATTAAAATGAAACGATACCAATGGGTAACCAGTAATAAGCTAATGGAAAAATCGCTGAAATGAATGAGGTGAGATGTCATAGTGTACTTGAAGTATACACATACATATTGACATTTAATATGGAATATTTTAGTTTAAAAGGAAAGTGTTGATAATAAATTAACTTTTTAAAAAAATTGATCACAAACGACAATTGTGATCAGGTATATGTGTAGCCAGGTGTGTTGGTTATTGTTCATTAGGCTGCTTTCTCTGAAGCACGGTTATATTACGTAATATGTGGCAGTTTCTCTGAGCAGTCCTCTTTGGCTGGTTACAGAATGCGTATAAAAGGGCAGCAGTTATGCAGAATAAGTCTCTATATTTCGGCAGCGTCCAGTCAGAAGAGTTTGATATTTTTCAGACTCTTAGCTGACCTTACGGTATGTGAACTAACGGCAGCGACTTGCCACACTATTGTTGCATTATGTCAGAATGGACAGAAGCAAACTGCTATTGCCAGACAGCTGAATGTGTCCTAGGGAGCAGTTTCTAACGTCTTACAGAAACACGCCCAGACTGGTGCATTAACACAGAGACCACGGCGAGGACATCCTTAAGTCACCACCAGAAGGGAATACCGCTTGCTTCTGCGGTTATGTCGTAACAACCGGATAAAGACAACTCTTGCTGTACAAAATGAGTGGCAAATTACCATTCAAAAGCATGTTTCTAGAACTCTAGTGAATGCAAGGCTACTTTTAGCTGGTTAACTCTATGAACAGAGCAACATGGTGGGCTAGACGCCATTTGCGGTTCCAGGCACAGCACTGGGTTCATGTAGATTTTTACAGATGAGGCAGGGTTTGAATTCCACCACCGCGATGGCTGAATCAGAGTCAGTAGGTTTCCAGACGAGTTACTGCACGAGGATTGTGTCACACTACAGTGACTTGTGGCCGTGGCAGTATCTCTGTATGGGCCGGTTTCCACTCTGGAGCCAAAACAATATTGGTGGCAATTGACGGAAACTTCAACCAGATAAAATACAGGGACATTTTAGAGAGTACTTGCTGCAATTTGCAAGAAGGTACTTCCAGGACAACTTCATCCTGCAAGATGACAATGCCCGACCACACCATGCCCATGCAATAACTGCTTTTCTGCAAAACCAAGAGGTAAACCAGTTGCCTTGGCCGACGAAATTCCCCTGACATGAATTCTATAGAAAACCAGTGGGCATAAATCGCTAGCAGAATCAAGAGTTTACCCGTCCAGCCTACAAATCGGCACAAGCTTATGCAATCTCTGACTAATGCGTGTAACACAATACTGGATCATACTCTCAGAAACCTCTCTGCATGGAATGAGTGCTCTGGTTGCAGCTAGAAGAGGCTGCACGCGTTGTTATCAGTTTCCATTTTTCACATTTGTCTTGATGATTCTTTTGTGTGAGAGAAAATCCTTACCAACTGATATTCTTGATAATATCGAGTTCATAAGAATTTAATACCTCGTTGTTATCAGCTATAAAATTATCCATGCGCTGTTTATAACGCTGATATGAATACGTATTTAAATTAAATTTTTGATGATGTATTCACACGGGTTGATTTATTAAAGCCATATCGAACACGATAACAAGTGTTTTTTTCATCCATTAATATATGGGAAAAAAAGAAAATATGTTTGAAAAAATCCATTTTAAATGTGAGGTCTGTACATTGCATCACATGAATTACATGATTGGGCAAATCCCTCCATTGCATTAATAAGGTAATATTTTTTAAATCTAGGTAAAAGGGGCAGTTGTGTGATCCAATGTGTTTACATCCCAATGGCAGCGCAGTATTTAATTGCAAAATTCAATTCAGATTCGAATAATTGCTACAGTGTGACAGTGTAGCACTCATTGCTGATTTGATTATAGTGAAAATGTCTTAATCACTTTCCCTAATGCTAAAAACATGGGTGTGGGCACTTAATATGTCATGTTTGCTTGCCTAGTTAACGCAAAAGCAGTTCTGAAGGCAGGTTCTAACTATCAGCAGATTGACTTGTGTTTGACAGATAGAGGGGAGAAACAATAAAAGGTGCTTCTCGGACACGATTCACAAAGTCAGTGCTACCCAAAAGACAAGACATCTGATTTATCACATTCCCTGACCCTGAGAACATAGGTGTAGACACTTCATTTGTCATGTTTGCTTGCCTAGTTACAGAGATACAGAAGTAAAATGGTTTTTCAATAATGGCGATCCTAATTTGCATATTTTGGAAAATTTTGTAAATCTAATTCTAACAGAAACATCTTAATAATGTTCCTCGACCCTGAAAATATAGGTAAAGACACTTCATTTGTAATATTTGCCTGTCTAGTTCCAGAGATATTGCAGAAAATAGGAAATCTGGCGGCCATTTTGTTTTTTTGCAAATAACACCGTTAAAAACGCAAAATTTCGCTTGGGAACCGGGTAAATCGGATTCAGCATCCCAAAATTATGCCAATAAGCCTGGTTCCCAACTTTTACCCCAAAATGCCCCTACCATTCATCTTTTGTGGAAATCCCACTAGACTAGTAGGGGTAAAACTTTCCTAGAACCCCAACAAAGAAACTGCGATGAAATGTGATTCATAGAATCAGATAGTCATCGAAATTACTTGAAAAGTGACTACACAAATGGTATATAAGAGAGATGGATTGGCTACTTAGCCATCATCTTCAATATCGCAAGACGATAGAGACACCCGGCCGAAAATACCAGCGCCAGACGTCCCTTGTTAAAGGTGAGAGTTTATTTCGTGTTCGTATGTTTTTTTTTAATTGTGAATCACACTTGTAGCACTTGATTTTATTAATTTCTAAAATATTACAAAAGCATCAAGCAACTAAAAATAGTAACCTGCAGCAAAATACGTCTCAAAGATTTTTCTCAAAGTCCGTTTATATTTTGTGTCAGAATAACTAAATTTTTTGCAACGAATTAAGTTGCTAAACTGATGTTCCGGTAAGTAAAGTGCCACTTGGACAATTATTTTTCGCTCGCTTCCTTTTAATAAAATAAAATATGCTTATTGGATTTATATATATATATATATATATATATATATATATATATATATATATATATATATATATATATATATATATATTATAATCAGTGACTATGTTAAAATTTAATTGAAACAAGGTCCCATTCAGAGCTTAGGCATTTTTAAAATTGTAACTGGTTTCTCAATCCCGTCTGACCTTGAAATAGTATAAGAAAATTTGACAAAGATACAACTTAAGTTCACTTTACGACCAGGCACACAAAATATATATATTGCTGTATACTGCCATGTAATTAAGACAAAATATATGTATTGTTTTATACTGGCATTTAATTAAGACAAAATATATGTATTGCTGTATACTGCCATGTAATTAAGACAAAATAGAGGCGTTTGCCTTTTAAAATAGGGTTAATCTGAATTGCAGTCAGGTTTTAAAACAAGAAAACGTGACAAAATGTTTTCTTCGACCTCTGATAATCAAAATGTTTGGGAAGCAAGCAATATGGTCACCTGCCTTGCAATTTTTTTTACAACTTAACGAATGACTTCGTTGCCGATTTGATTTTCTTTATCAGTAAATGTATGAAGTATTTGATTTTATAGCAAACTTTCAATGCATTCCTTAAGGAAAAAAACGAACCCAAGGTATTCCTTCTAAAGCATTTAAAAAAGAAAGAAGCATATGTCTCAGATTCTTGATGTGTTTTTAATTACCTAAGATACACCAATTAACACTGTCACCACTTCAATGACTGAAACACTAAGAGTGCATTCCAGGAGATTTAGATCGATCCATCTGGATCGAACTAACTCCCTGGGGGTTCACGCTAGATTGCAGTCAGCCGAGATCGCACGACAGTTAATTACCCCCTTACAGCTTTTAGTAGGCGGGACAGACATTTAAGCCGGTTAAGCTGACACCAATCTAGTGAGACTCCCCGGGGGGATAGATCGATCTAAATATCTATGGAAATGGGGTCTAAGACAAAGCTTGGATCTAACGAATAAATAGGTTCTAATTAGTTTTGACACTAGCATACCTGAAAATCTCTCTCCAAGAAAACATATTAGGCGCTATATCTATTTGTTATAAAATTATGATATGAAATAAGTAGCTGTTGAAATAATCTTTTTTACTGATATACCACAAGCTGGTATCTGTCTGCACATTGAAATGCTATTTAAGGGGGAATGTACCCAAACAGGGCTAAAAATCACGTTTATATAGATTAAAACAACAGTAAGTCTTTAAAGAAAAATGCCCGAATCCCTTTTGTAGTACTTTGTTCAAGCATCATAATACCATCAAAAGCATGTTTATAGCTGTCCAGGTGACTGAGAAAATCAGGAAACCAAAAAACATGTTTTTGCCCCCAAATTACCAATATTACGTCACACGATGAACTTGGAGCTGTGTTTCAAGCAAAATTAGATGTTTTGAAGATACATTAAATTGAATGCAACAGGAATAAAAAAGCTAAGACCTTTAATTTAAGATAAAATCTCCAAACTGCAGTCCTAACTTAAAAACTAAATGCACAGGAAAATGGCTTCACGAGGATTTAAACCCCTCAGATGAGTAGGAAGTGAATGGGGAGTTTGAAAAGTCATCTTACAGGTAGATAATGACAGCTCAGTTTGATAGCTTTTGAGAGATTTAAATTAAAACATACTGGCTCCCACCCTGTGAGACAGAATCGGCAACATTTACGTCACTCGACCACGTGACCGTGTAGCTCATTTACAGTTAGATCCATCAAAAGGAATACATTTTTAAAGCTCGGTATCTACAAAATGAACTTTCATTTTGTATATTTTGATTTAAAAAAAAGCATTAGTTTGGCATGTTTTCTAAAGGACATGCTCCATTTAAGCTATTCAGAATGTCTGTCTCTTATCATATTTTGAACTATTAAAATATTCATGTTCTTTCTAAGTCACTTACCGAGATGTTCTCCATACCGGTATTGTGATTACATATAAGTCTAATTGTAAAGCGGTTCATTTTGATATTAACTTTCTGTATGAAATTTATGTGTCACAATTAAAATTCAGTGGTGCTTTATACATGTATATCATATGACTTACGGAAAATACTTTTTTCAGTATAAATACGGGCAGTTGTAAAAGATATTGCTGAATCAACATGAAAACCACGTTGTTGGGGTAAGTATTTCACATTTGTAACCTGCGACTCATTGTTGTCAATTTTTCTTAAGCCTCTGTCTGTATAGGCCTACCATAAAAACGTAGAAACTTAGTGAGCATTATAATTCGAACTACTGTGCGTTATCGATGTATTTTTTTAACTTTATTTTATTTTATATATTATTTAATTTAATTATTTATTTTTTGTGTGAATCAATACTTGTTTAACATGGAAAGTGAACTTTGAAACAATTGTACTAGTGAAAGAAGTGTCTGGCGTCTTTTGAAATCCTGCCGTCACCTCAATGTCCTGACGCTGACCTGACAATGATAATGGTGACTTGTCCAAGTCCATTTCTATTTTAACATACTGTTGCGATGTGATAGCCACTCTGAGCAAATTTGTTTACGTTTCAGATTGTTCTTTGTTCTGACCATCACGTCAGGGTATGTCTTAAGTGAGGCTGTCAAGCTGACAGGTATGTAACCACAGATATAGTACAGAGATCGTATTTAGCCTATATATTTTACATGTATGTTATCCGAGAAAACAATGAAAATCCGTTTAAATGGAGTTTGCTTTGAAATAAATGTTAGACATTTTGGTCTTATAGATAATTCAACTACACACAAACAACAACAACAACAATAATAATAATAATAATAATAATAATAATAATAATAAACATTTTTTCTGTCTTTAATGTAGCATTCAAATCTACCATTTTTAATTCAGATGCAGAAAATGCCGTAGAAAAGACTAAGGAAGTCCACGTCTCAAAACGGTAAGTCTTTCTTGGGTGTCTCTGAGACGTGACGTATCTGCATTTCAATCCCATTCTCATCATTTTTGTGTGACCTCGTGTTACTGATTGCGCATCACACACATCTCACCTAACATATTTTGACGCAAATAAAGAAAGAAAGAAAGAAAGAACGAAAGAAAGAAAGAAAAAAGTACATGAAACTCGAAGCGATAGAAAATTAATCTCGAGAGCTACTGTCTTTGTTCATATTTATCCTTTAGAAGAAATAACAGACATTAATTATTAAAAGATTGTACATCAGAAAACCAGCCAAACTGCAGACGATGCAACAAGGTGGGGGTCAATGGATTTGGTGTATTTGATCATCTGAACAATACCTGAAGTTGCAATATTTCCCAAAATAGATCCCTATTTAAAGAGATATAGTCAGTGGCATTTTGGGGGTCAATCAACCAAAAATTAAGCTGAAAAACAGAGCAATTTGGATATGCCTTACTGTTTATACAAGTGCAACAAAGTGATTTAGTTTGGTGATGCTTTAAAACGTAAGGATAGGGGATTAAAATGAGATACCGCATATTGACATTGTTTGTTTCTATGGCAAAGAAACGATTTTTTTTCTACGGGCTACGAATCCCACCCTATTTGAACACCTCCTTCTATGTTTGTCAATATCTTCATCTTCATCGATGGATTTGGAGGAAAGTAGAGTTAGAAATAATGACAAACTATAGCGAGTGCGGTGCAACAACCAATAAAATATATCCATGGATATTCTTATGATTATTTTTCTCTTAATTGTTGTCTTTTGTCCAACAGTGCGCACTCACCATGTTAACTTTTATATTATTGTCTGGGTTGACATTTCCGTTACACGCATTCTCGCCCGTTTTAAGCTATCTCGAATGATATCCATCGGACTATGATCCTATCATATTAGGACCGTTGCTGAATGCTATATTCTTATTTGTAGTGCCTTCACCGGCGTGGTGCTCCGTGGTGCTCTCAGAGCCCTAAGGTCAAGGCCGGCGCGGGCCGTGTTGCGCAAACTGGCCCAATACTACGGGAAGAGAAGCAACGTGTACGAGATCATTGAGGTTATAGAAGAAGTGGCCAGAATAGTTGGAAGATATGATAGGGCGTTCTCCAGTCATTTCATGGACGCGGCTGTGCGGCTCGGTTTTAGCCGTGACTTTGGCCTGGCGGTATACAACCTTGTCTATTGGCTGATATAGATAGAGTTGGCTGCAGTACTGTAGTCCTGCGATATATTCAACCGACAGGCACCTATCTGTTCAATTGAACCATTAAACTCGCTTACTTGTAGTTAAAATTATGTTCTAGTTACATGTACTTGTACAAGTCGACTTGAATATTAGAATAAAACTTCTAGCATGCAAAATGATGAAAATGTGCATGATAATTTCTGCAAAAATACAGTAGGTATCGAGGAAAGTTGGTCTAAATTTTTAGTCTGTTTTGAGCAAAGTTAAATCAGTACTACATGTAGTCAACTGAAATGGAATGCCTGTACTATAAATAGAGAGATGACTGACCAAAAAGTCACTTGAATATATAGACTATTTCCGTTTTTTACCAAAATTATGATTTAAAAGTTACGACCAAATTCAGTGTTATTTATTTATTTATTAGTTATTGAAAACGATACCAGCATATATACTAGACCAATAACACGTTGTTCTGCTCTTTTCGAATTAGTTCTTATATCATAACGTAAATTCTAATGGCCAATTTACGAAATCATCCGCTGTTTGATAACTATCAGAGTTTTTCGTCTTTTGTAGTTTTCTCACAATCAAATAATCTCACTTACCTCATTTAGTTTATTAAACTGTCAATTAGAAAATGTCACTTTATCATTTGATGTCAGGAGAAGAAAGATATTTAAATAGGTTTGCCTGATATAATGCATCATTAGATTAATTAACTGCAAAACCCGAGTACATGAAATTCCAAATTATTGACTAAATTTAAAAAATCGTGTGATCACAAGGGGGTCTATGACGTAACTGAGAAGTTTGTATGGGACTGGGATAAATAATGTTCGCCTTGAAACAGTAGACGAGGATAATTGTACTAATACATGTACGAACGCTATATATAAATATGTAAGAAACAGATATGAAAAATGTGTGTGGTTCTGTCTTGTTGGCTTCGTTATATTGCGTTTCTATAGCTAGTTGTTGTTGTTGATGATGATGTTGTTCACATTGGTGATGGTGATATTGCTATTGTTGTTGTTGATGATGCGTTGTTGTTTTTGTTGTTGATGATAATGATGTTGTTATTGTTGATATTGTTGTTACTAGCGGTTGATGTCGTTGTTAATGATGTTGTTATTATTGACATTGTCTGACACTGTCTGTCGGGATATGCTATTGCAACTAAACAAAAACCACCCAGTCCGTTCAGAATGAGGGGTAAATTGCCACCAAAACGCATTTTTCAAGGCCCTTAGCGAACACCAAACTGGTTTTAGCTGGTTAGAATACCAGACGACCTCAGGGGAACCCACTGTAAACAGCAAAACATCGTTGTATGTTTCTCTAATGAATTGGGGACCCTGATCGTTTCTGAGTTGAACACTGAAACCTCGTGACTTTCTTTATTGAGGTCAGCTTTCACCTGTACCGCTCAACCAGTCAAAACAGAGTTTACAGACATCCAGAAGAGGCCAACGACTAAGCGTGTGCCGCGTCTAAAGTGACTAAGGTCATTAACAGCGTCAGTAATTGGAGTGGATACCACATTGGTGCCAAAACACCAATGATGGTCACCCACGAAAACCTGAACCAGATCAAATAAAGGAATAATCTGAGAACCACTTAACTATCATTTGATAGGGGGCACCTTAGGAACAATTTTAGGTTGCACGGTGGAATTCCCGGTACACACATAGCACTTTTAATAGCAGATAACTTACAAAACCAAGGGAATGAGCAGCTACCTTGGTAATCAAAATCGCCATATTTGAACCACATAGACAATATGTGGGTAGGCCATTACTCGCCGAATCAATGGCCTACATGTCCTACAACAAAACTGGACCAAATTGGACAGATTTTGACCGATGCCTGGAATGTTATTCCAGATTGAACTCTAAAAACCTAACCCAAGGAATGCCTTGCCACTTGAGAGCGCTGCTAGCAAACAGAAGAGGTCAAGCGTAACAGCGACCGTTACTGTGACTAGACACTGACATGGGGGTTCTTTGTGAGGCGTGTATCTCTTTTACAGAAAATAATTTGGAAAATATGGAGATCCAAAATATCTCTTTTAATTGTTGTCGTATGACATAGAATAGGCAATGTGTTTTTGTTTGCTTCTCTGGCGAATTCCATTAATGAACTGATGTCACAATGATATCAAAGAGATAATTAAAAGTTATTAAAACACGATTTTAATCTTTATTTTCATTTATCAGTCAGAAAAATAGAAAAAATTGATGAAAAATGATTTGGAAAAAAATATTCCATATTAAATGTCAAGTCTGTAGTACAGGAGACTCGAAGCGTTAGAAAATTTATTTTTGAGAGCCACTGTCTTTGTTCAAGTTAATCCTTTAGAAGAAATAAAGAGAAATTATTAATCATAACAACTTTAAGTTGTGTTTGTATGTTTAATGTGTAATTATCTCGAGCATTTAACTATATTAATTTATTTTGATTAAAGATATCTTTCAGCCTTATACTAACACAAAATATAAATATAACACACGGAACATCTAAACTGCCATTATACCTCATTATATTTTTTCTCCAGCGCATTCGCCGCTGCAACCCTGAGGGCTGCTCTACGGGGGCTGAGGTCCAAACCAGCGCAGACTGTGCTCAGAAAATTAGCCGAATACTACGGTAAAAAGTCCAGCATCAGCAGAGTTTCCGACGTGATTGAAGAAGTCCTTTCTGTAATGGGAAAGTACGATACAGCATTCAGCTCTTACTTCGTGGATGCCGCTGTGCGTCTGGGACTGGGCCGCGATTTTGGGCTCGCAGTGTACAATTTGATTTGGTTTTTGGTTTAATTTTGTTGAATTCTGTTTGTTTGGAAAGGCTTCATATGGAGTGATATTAAATGAGTGTTTCAGTCTAACTCGTTTTTTATTATCATTTTAAATCCAGGTCCTACTAAAGAAGTTACTTTCGAATTTTTGGTGTGTGTGTGTGTGTGTGTGTGTGTGTGTTTGAGTTGAACACACACACACAGAGAGAGAGAGAGAGAGAGAGACTGAGAGAGAGAGTGTGTCAGAGTCACGACCCATCAGTATCAAACATGTAAAATATCCAGATTAATTTTACTCAGGGTGGATTCGCGCGTTTCATTATGATTTCTAATGTGAAATATTATCTTTGTTCATTCAACAGTTCATTGATCTACCAGTACTTCCATTATCTTCATTTTACATCCTAAACCATGAAAAGACAATCACATGATTATGTGGATCACTTATGAAACCCTTTAATAACTTGTTGAATCATTCTATTAATGTTAAACACAGAAATGTACAAACACAGAATACGTGTCATTTATTGAGTAAAAAGTACTAGTCCATTTCATAACGACCCTGAACATAACTTTTGTTCGAAAAGATAACCATTAATTGTCAACTGCAATGAAGATTTGACATTATAACTGAAAAAAAAAAATTAAAGGGAGGTCTCGTTGCCTTTTTGACGAATGTGTATAACTGCAAGTTCTGTAAATCAAAGCAGAGTACTGGCCTTACATTCAACAACATGGTGCGAAAAACACCCGTTTCAAGCAAAATTCTAGATGGGCTGTTCTATCTCAGCATTCTTAATTTCACATACACTGGTACATCTACCTCATTATTCACGTCTTACTATCAATAATAATACTAATAATAATAATAATGACGATTAAAGAAAAATCCGAACAGTTCATTTCTAAGCTCTCTCCAGCTTAAACTGCTGGTTCGCCCCTCCGTGTCTGTCCCACAGTTTCACCTCTGCCCCCTGGTGGGTGGCGTTATTCATGACGTCAAGGGCATAGTTGCCAAGTTGCGTGACGATGGTACCGTCCGCGTTTGGTATCCAACGCTGATTTGCTCCGCCATTGAAGTCCCATAAGATGACGTCACATCCGGGATAAGCGTGACCATCCTTGACGTCAAGCACCTTACCTAGAATATAGAGTAACTTGTTCATGATTGAGATATGATATTTTTCTTTTTCTTTTCTTCTAATTTTCTTTCCTTATTTTTCTGCCACACGGAATAATGGCTAAAATCTTATAAAACTAATACAGTGTATGAAACCCAATACAACGTAAGTGCATGCAGGCAACAACTAACGGTTTTGATTACATATTGTTCTCAACTTAATATGGATAGGGCCTCTCTTTGGGATCTACTGGTACATGTCAAATTGCAGTCAGTGCTTAAGGATCTAACACTATTTTTACAATGTTATTACAGTAACCATAGCAAAGTGCTGTTTAACAACTGTTATGTACAAACAGACACCCTGTCAGTGCCTTTGCACCACTAGCCTTGTTTGCACTTCAATATAACCAGAAGTGGCCAGTGGCGATAACATATACCAATCCTCTAAAGTTCAAGGATCAGGGCAGGAATAATGCAGATTTATCAAATAATTCAGGTCAACTGACATTCATCAAATCTACCTTCGGACTGGACAGGTGCCCCCTCCCCCTGATTGTCCTTGATATCTATTTATCAAATAAATTAGTCTGTCATAGGTCTGGGATAAAGGCTAGGGGGTGTCTTGTTGTGACCATCAAATAGGGGATCTAATTATATGCATAAGTAAGCAATAGAATAATAAACACAAGATCAATACAATATTAATAAATTAAAAGATGCTCAAGAAATACTAGTACTCATTAAGTAAAGGAATGAATGTATAAAAAAAAATAAAGCCGACTAAAATGACATTGAACATACCTTAATTAAACAAATAAATTTTATGAATGAATATCATTAATAAATAAATAAATAAATAAATAAATAAACTCACCGTGCATTTTACTTTTAATCACGCCGTCGTGGTATGTCCAGAGCTGGTTGTCTCCCCCGTTCTGCGGCCACAGGCAGATGGTGGCCCCGTTATGGCGGGCACAGTCCCTGATGTCTAGCACCATCCCCGTTGGCTTGTGTTTTACTATATAATATGCACCGTGATGGTGGCTCGCATGATGACTGTGGTCTGCACCCTGGAGGATAATCAAGGATTAAATGAATAAACTCAAAGATGAGGAGATGAGGTTAATCAATTTTTTAGAATAACATGAATTAACGCAATGATAAAATGAAGTGATATTTAAAAATACAAATAAAAAAAACGTTTTTGTCTAGAAAGTTTATAATAGGTTCGAAAGCTACTTTACTGCGTTGGCTTTGTATGGGAAATTGGAAGGGAAATTTCAAACACAGTTTTTGCAACTGTTTCGAGCACTATTTTTACCATGTTTAGACTAATACATGTACTAATACAAACGCGTGCCGCATGCACTTTTTTTCTGCTTATTACAAACAAATTTTGCTTTAAAACAACGAAAAAATGTGCGCAAGAGTGAAACAATATTCAGTAATTAAGCTGAACTAAAAATGAGTCAAACTGAATATAAAAGTAGCACTCACCATTGTTCTGTGTATATTCAATTAGAATTCCACAACTCAGAGCACTTGTTTGCAGCTGTAGTGTTTGCAGCAGAGTGGGGGGCGTGTGCCTTTAATACAAGTGGACAGCATACATTGTTACTTCATATCGAGGTCTGTTTATACGAGATCCTTTCTGGACCGAAAACCGGGTCTAAGTTGCGTCTTTAGACGATTTGGGACCGATTTGATGAAATCACCGTCGAAGTACAGTAAAAAGCTTGGTTAGCTTATTTTTTTCTCTTCGTCGCATTTTTTATTGCAGAAAATATAATGAAAAAGTATAAAATAATAAATTAACTGATAAAATAATTAACCTGTATGTAAACACTATTAGTGATACCAGTGGCGAGAAAATAATTTTATTGAGAGAAACAGAAAATAATAATAATGAGAAAATAATAATAATGAAAATTATAAAAAAGTATTCATTGAAAAAACAACGACACATAGCTAAGTAATGAATAACTTCACGACTAATGAGAATAAAGTCAGAAAGAAACTAGAAAAGCACTTCGAGAGCCGGACCTCCGCCAAGGCAGCAATTTTTATTATTATTATTATTGATTATTGATTGATAATTGATCCAGATCACCACCAAAAACTAATTATCTGTTCCTTCGCCCACTTCTGACACTTCCTGAAAATTTCATCAAAATCGGTCCATAACTTTTTGAGTTATATTGATGACAGACAGACAAACAGAAAGACAGACAGACAGACAAACAAACAGGGGTGAAAACATAACCTCCTTGGCGGAGTTAATAACCAAAAAGATAAAAAGAGAAAATATAGTTCGCTTATTCTTGGCCATGCTTATTTCACTTGAAATGAATATTTAAGGAAGTCAGTTACGATGACGACGGTCTGAGCAAGGCGTCCTCCCCCAGTTTAATCAAAACGGACTTCCATTTTAATATACAGTAAGGTTTCTGTGTAATCAGGTGTTTGTTAATGACGCAAGTTGGTCCTAATTTCGGTGTAAATGAACAGCCCCCGTCTGATGCTACCCCTATCAATGAACGATCAGAGCGCTATCTGTTTGCAGGAAGTGATAACGACGTCAGACTCATGTGATTTAGGATTGTGAGCAGCAATTCAGAGTCGTGTGATTTAAACGGGGTGAGGAAGAAGTGGGCGATATTTGAGTCATTTTAAGCATCATGCATTTAGTGATTTTTTTCTTTTGTTTAGACGTGACAGATTACAAGGAAGTCTGCGGTTTCAAAATGTCGAATAGATTTTTTGAAAATCTGACAATATCCATGGTCCATGTAGTCTTATTTTATATTGCTATACTTTATTTTATTTTGATGACGCAGTGCAAATTGATGGAGAGAAAATAAGTTCTGAACATAGTTGAAAAGTATATATAAAATGCTAATAACATGGTTGATTTTCAAAGTTGATCAAAGTGACCCAAATCGATCATATATAATTCGAACAAATTATACATCACAAATATATGATAACAGGAATATATTAATTAGCCTCACCTGATAGAATATATCAATATCAAAGTGTATTATATCGTGTAAACTGAAACAAGTTTTTTTTTTTTCTCAGTAAAGACGGAGGGGGGCAGTTATAAACACTATCTACAAAGTTAAAAGTGGCAACCTAAACTTCTCCCCCCCCCCCCCCAACCCCCCTCTTACCCCCTCTCCTTAACAGTCGCATTACACAAGACGCTACGTATCAAGTAGACACGCTATTCGGGTCACGTAAATCTGGTAAATATAGGCCTACCTACTTTAACATGTACCCGTGGCCTTGATGATGGCACGCTGACCGAGATACGCAGACCACGTGACTGTGATACAGCACCTAGTTGCACTGGGAACGGCTACACACCCCCTGACTGTTGAGGAAGAGATTTAAAGGAGGCTGGATCCAAGTTGAACCATCCACTAGCATCTGGGAGTATTTCGATCTTAACCCAAAATGGTAAGGGGCAGAAATAGTTTGAAAACTGGTCGTTGTTTTCGTATTTAATAGTAAACAACTCAGTGAAAGACGTAAATAAAAAAAAATAGAAAATCGATAGTTATACGTTAAAGACTGTAGGTTAAGTATACAAAGTATATCGCTGTGATCGTCGCAATATTAAGCGTTGTTGTCACCCTTACTCCATTACAATGTACATGTACCGACATAGCCTGTATGACGTACGTGACAGACGCTTTGCTTCATCTTAGCAATGGTAAAAATACACATGTTTATGTTTTGTCTGCTGAGGTGGGTCTTAGGGTCGGGTTGACATGGGGGTGGGGGGGGGGGGGGGGAGAGGGACCATGTCTGCTCTAGAGATGCCCTGCTCAAAAAGCTTAAGATTGACCTACCCGAATTGTCATTGTAACGCAAGCCAGCTGAGGTTATAAAGGGTTTATTGACATACGCACACATAATAATACAATAATACGGGGCACACAGCCGTAGAATGGTATGGCAACGTAACATGGTGCAGTGTAGGCCTACGTAGCGGAATGTACATAACGGAGTACTGTAAAAGAGTGGAACGCAACAAGTTCATTTTCGAGCCATATGTACCCATCCCACTGCCACCTTACCCCCGCAACATTAATTTCACGAAGCGATATTAGGCTGGTTATTTGTTCTACGGCTAAGAACCTGTTATCAGTGTAATGACTGAGAAAGTGAAAGCGGAAGTATTAGTAGGACTCATTAAAGGCTTTCAAAAGAGTTGTACTTTATTGCGTTAAACATTCCTCGTTGTGACAATTTATCAGATCTTAATCAGTGCTACTTATACGTCGATATGAAAAAGAATATGAGTTGTAATACAATTGGTATAAAATCTCAATTAAGGGTTTACCCCTCTGTGTCTCCGTGAAAAGTATTAATTCGCTAAGTCAAATAGTTGTTGTTGACATAGTAAGCTTTTCTGTTGTTAGGAAGCTATTTCGTGTGTAGCAGCAAAATATGTGTTGAGGGCAGCTTCTGCGTGTAAAATATTTAAAAAATTTTCTCACTTGACATCAAATCTCTATAGAAGAAGAGGGGGGGGGGGGCAATGGATCATGCCCCTCCCCCCTTCATTAGATTCAGAGGCGCCATTCCCCCTCCCTCCCCCTTACCAACGTTATAATTGATAAGGACATGAAAGTTTAAAATGGAAAGAGAAACTGGAAGGGGAGCTCTATCTAATAATGACAGCAAATAAACACGGAAACTTCATTATTTGCTATTTGAATATTTATTTATTCTAATTCATTTACATTATTTACTTATCTGTTTATTCAGTTATTGATTTATTCGATGATATACAAAAGAGAGAGAGAGAGAGAGAGAGAGAGAAGGGGGGAGAGCTTGTTTTTATATCTTTCTAACAGAGAGAGAGATTCCCTTCAACAATAGCAAACGCCCATTTTTTTCTGTTACAGTGGGGAAATCGCGGACATCACGGACATCACGGACATCACGGCTTCCCAGGTCCTTATCCTGGCCAATACCCTCCCCCTGAGACATATTACTACATACGTCACAGACAGACGGGAATGGTGATAGACATCCGGGACTGTGCCCGCCATAGCGGGGCCACCATCTGCCTGTGGCCGCAGAACGGGGGAGACAACCAGCTCTGGACATACCATGACGGAGTGTTAAGGAGCAAGATGCATGGTGAGAACAGGCTATCAGTGTTATTTATTTATTTGATTTTAGAAGGTTTGTGAAGGTTATGAACTTACAGTTATTTTTTTATCTGTCTGTATGCCTTCATAATGCTGGGTTTTTGTGAAGAGATGTTGAGATTGGTTGGGAGACGCTAAGCTTAAACAAAAAATGGGGCATCCGCCAGAACCTTTCTACCTGGATTCATATTTGTCTTATTTTATTCTTAAAACAGAAGTGCGAATTAAAAAGCCACGCGGCATTTAGTACCGCATTTGTAATAGCTAATAATTCACACAATATTTAATCCCCTGTATCTTATCACTATGTTGGTGAACTGAAGGTCAGTGGGACCTATTGTACCTTTGATAATAGGATGTGTCTTTTGAAATGTGTACTGATACAGCGTGTTAGGACACATTTGGTACAATGTGCAGAATGTCCATTGGTAAACAAGCATGCACCACGCGTGGGTGGGATGGGGCGTTGGGTGCTACTTCAGTGAGATTGGGGGGGGGGCACTGTGCGAGAGTCCCAGTACATGTAGTTGATGCCATTTTTAAATTGCTGTAAAATAAGGTTTATTTTACAGTAATTGAATTTTAATTTTGTAGTATTTGTCTAATATTTTCTTGTGGTTATGTAGAAATTAGGTGGTGTTGGGTTGGAGTGTGTGTGTGTGTGTGTGTGAGAGAGAGAGAGAGAGAGAGAACATGTAATAAAGCGCAACATGTAATTCGTCATTTTAGGGAAAGTCCTGGATGTGAAAGACAACAGGCCGCACCCTGGGAATGATGTCATTTTGTGGGACTACAACGGCGGCAATAACCAGCGTTGGCGCGTGGAGTACGACGGCACCATCGTCAGTTACCTTGGCAACGTGGCCCTTGATGTCATGAACAACGCCACTCACCAGGGGGCAGAGGTGAAGCTGTGGAACAGACACGGGGCGCCCAACCAGCAGTTTGTGCTTGATCGGGCGTATTAAGCTTAAAGGACGTTCTAACTTCTTTATACAGTGTCATAAAGTGTTAGAAAGACTGCTATTTTATTGTTGATTCTGGATTGAAAGGACATTGACAAACTTCACGTAGAATCCAGATATGGATAGATGTTTAAAAGTATTTTTATAATTTGACACCGAGGTTTGAAGGTTAAATGATAAATAACTGTAAAAGAGAATAGTAATAAATCCTTTTATAACAAATTTGATTTCACCATTTTATTACATTAGATTTTATTTTAAAAAAGGAATACAAGCACTACACTGGGATAACTGTAGGAAGCAAATCTCTTCTTATCTATGATTATTTTTTGAAATTCTTAATTTGCTTTGATAAATAATTTCACTTATTTCTCACAAAATATTTCTCTCATATGGGGATAAGGATAGAAGATCGCTGATAATCATAAATATGAATATATGTAATACATGAACTGCATCATTCTAACAAATGAAGGTTTAAATCAGTAATCTGAAGCCTACTAGTAATCTCAAGGCTCCCCTTCGATGAATTGGGACTAATGATATATTGTATGAACCCTGACGCACAATCTTTACCATTTTCAACTTTCTTTCAATACGATATAAGAATTTCTAGTGACTCTGAAGACTGGGTTCACGGGGTCTATTGTCACGGGGTTTGTCTTCAACATAGTGGCTCTGCGTTTTCATCACCAACGTTACAAGACAGTTGGGCATTGTTTTTAATTTGCGTTTAGGATGCCTTCCATTTCTTCATACCTGTGGTTTTCCCTTTTCAGGCACACACATCCTTTTGTTAAGAATACTTTATTAGGCATGCACAGCCTAAGTTTTTCCCCGAATTTTTCTAGATCTTGTTCTATTTCATTTTTTTCTTTATTTTCTTCTGCGGGCCACTTAAGTATTATACCAGGTCTACAAAACGTACCGTCCATTAATTTGAGGATCAATTCATTAGTTTCATCTCTTTCAAGTTCATCTCGCTGGATCTCTTGGAGAATGATTGCAATGATTTTCAATTTTCCTGCGTTCACCTGATGTTGTGCAACTCCCAAAATGTCTTTGTGTTTCGGTGTAAAATACTTCTCGGAGACGAGCATGATGAACAGTCGACTTTGCATTATTTTTTTATGAAAATTGTCTTCAAGTACTGAAGCGAGAAAAAAGTTATGGTGATTCAGTGCATGTTTACTCATTAATAACGATGTAGAGGGGATCAGTTATCTATATGTTCATAATATTTTAAGTAGGACTCTATAAAATCATAAAATCTTTTATTTAACTCTGAATGAATACACGCACGGATTCTTGTGCTTAGTGATATGTGTAGAAATCAGAAAATAATATTGTGTGAACAAACATACGTTATTATACGAAATAATGGGAAATTTTGTGTTAAGTCGGGAGTGTTTAAAGACGAAAAATGAATTAGAAAGGTAAATTACCTTCCGATTAAAATGGACTGTTATTATTATAATCAAAACATTTTTATTAACCGAGAATTAAGTATAAGTATGTATTATATCCACTTACTCCAGAAGACTTCTTCCCGCAGTACTATTTTGTAATCACCTCGATCTCTTAGGCGTTTAAGCTCGTTTAAGCACTTATTTAGCTTGTTCTTTTCATGCGCATTCCCTATTTCTTCTTCTGGCTCTTCTCCATCACCATTCCCTATATCTTCTTCTTGTTGCTCTTCATCTTCTTTGTGGTCATAATAGGAGACAATCGCGTCATACCTATATGAACCTGTAAAGAACAAACAACCCTGCGTGATGCACTTAGTGCAACCCACACCCCCATAGTCAATCATAGATACTGCCTCTGACTGTGAGTGGTTCATTCACACAGAAGACATTACAGAGATATGGTGCAAAAGAGAACACACAATTGTGAGTTCAATGTTTTGCTTATATATTCGGAGGTGGTATTTGGTTTTTTGGATATATACATATTAATATGGAATTAACATGGAATATTTCAGTTCTAAAGGTATACCTAGGTAAAAATGCATTCTTTTCTTAAAAAAATTCAGATCTCACATAAGATATCTGACTGGAGAAGTATGAAGTCAGGTGTCTGGCTACCATTTAATTGACTACCAAGTCTGTTGCACTGCTGCATTGTGTAATTTGCAGTGGTTGAATTGGCTAGTGCTCCTTTGGGCTGGTCAAAGGTTGGCTTTGATGAAGCACGGTTCTGTCATAAAAGTATCCATATGTCGGCAACTACCGTAGGCCTATCGACGAATTTGACATTTTGCATGCAAACGGTCGGTTTTGTAGTGCTTAAAATGAGTTAAGCAGTGTTTTATAAAAATGTTAAGCTCTGTCAGAATGACGCTAAAAAGACAGAAAGTGTCAGACGGATTATTGTGTTAAACGGAATTAATGTTCTGTACAGTTTTATAGAGTAATACCCAGACTGATGTACCTACACAGAAACCACGCCCAATGTATCGACATCTTACCACCAGGACACAGGACTCACTCTCCTTCAGGATATGCTGCTGCAATTAAACCAAAACCACCCAGTCCGTTTTGAATGAGGCACAAATTGTCACCTAAACGCGTTTTTCAAGGCTTTTAGCGAACACCAAAATGGTTTCAGCAGGTTAGAATATCAGGTGACCTCCGAGGAAGCCACTGTAAACAGCAAAACAGCGTAGTCTGTTTCTCTAATCCCAATCTAGTCCAATTACTAACTGGCCTAGACCACATCCCAATTGCATCGTTAATAACATAATGAGCATGTTAATTGACCAAGTAATTAATTGGTGAACTGCCAGTTTGTTTGATTGGCATGTGTAATTAAAAAGGGGATGACATAGATCAAGGCATACATTTTGAAACCTACCGGTGAAACAGAAGAAATATAGTTGTATTCATTATAAGTGGTTTGTAAAGTACATCCGAGGACGATACTTTTAAAAATAATTGCATAAATGTTTAAAGAAAAAGCAGATTGATTTAGTACTTAATATAGGATTTTTAAATTAAAGTTAAGACACCATTTGTTTGTGTGTTATTTATTTAGTTTTTGTACAGATTATAGGAAAAAGTCTGTTTATTCATGTTTTGTTCAGCTTTTTTTTTTTTTTTTTTTTTTTTGAAAATATTTTTTATCTTTAGGATTAATTACAAAAAAGAGTAAATTAATAGCTAAACCTCGTTATTTTGCAGGCTAATCTATTTAGTAATTTTTTTCAGGTGAAACAGATTATCATTCTTAAAGGAGGTTTTGATTAGCTTGATCACAGCCACGGCAACTTGTTGTCCATTTGAATTTTTCACAGCTGATTAATTAAAATTTAATAGATTAATTAATGTCACAAGATTAACCGACCTGAAATGTGTGACAAACCTTATCAAAGTCACTGTACTGTGATTAAAAGCTGCCTGAAAACGACTGTGAAATGAACAACAGTAGGTTGAAACGTTTGTATTTGGTATTATTTTTAACATGAAAATAGTTCTTGAATAATATTGCATTAGCATGATACCAATGGATTCCTGATCCTTATTTTCAAAATAAGCCTTCTTATCACTGTTTAATAATGTCATAGGTTAACATGTATATTTTTTCACTTGGATAAAATCCACGTTTTTGTTATTTAAATACCGGTTTACTCTTCATAAAATTTATACAAATATAAAACTGCTAGCTTTCCCTGCTATGCCCTTGATTAAACATCCTTTACGAGATATTTTAATTAATCTGTATTTTGATATGTCTTTTACATTGTATAAGATTTTAAAATTAAAATGTTTTCCCTTTAAATATTTATGCAATAATCTTTAAACATTAACGTCTCATGAATTCAACATTTTATACCTCGATCTATGACATCCCCTATTTCACTACACCTTTCATGCAAACAAACTGGCAGCGCACCTGTAAATTAATTGGACAATTTATATGGTCATTTTGCTTTTAACAATGCAAAGACCATATTGTGATGTGGTCTAGGCTGATTAAGTAGTAAACTTGATTGGGATCTGGCCTGTGACATGTCTACATATATATAATGTGCTCTAAGCCCGAAAGGTGTTTTTGCCAGTTATGTAAGCATACTTTGTCTTTTTATTACAGATTTGTCTTCTTATTACTTACAGCAACACGGTGAACAGCAAGCCAGTGAACAAAGGCAACAGATATCCTTCTTTGTAACACACAAAGCATCATCCCTCACAGGACCTGTCGGAATGAATAAAGAAAATATTAGCAACAATTAGGAATGTGTTTTCTCTTCAACTTATTTTGACAGTATGTTTTCATAAATAAACTTTCTTATTTCCTGAATGTATTTCTGAAAAGGTTTCCTACTTCCAGTGAAAGTGAAACAAACAAGTATTTCGATTTTTAACTATACCAACATAAACTTAAATAAATGCGCGAAGAGTAAAGTAATACGTTGTGTACACGAACATCACATGTCACTATTGCAATATTTGGGTAATGAGGCAAATTGCTATAAAATAATATAACAAACAGCATTGCCAGTTGGTGAAAAACATGTAGTTCCACTTCAGAACATAGAGGTTGTTAGGATGCTTC
This sequence comes from Lingula anatina, assembly GCF_001039355.2. The sequence continues at coordinate 264,116 of NW_019775553.1, read as the reverse complement.
AGACACCACACTCGAAGACCGGTTGCAATCAGGATAACTAGTGTCAAGGCTATAACCCTCGCTATGATGGCCCATGGCAGGTAAGAGTTGACAATAGCTGCAATGATAGATGAAATAAAACGAATAATAAATGATGACAAACGTAACATGATGTGCTTTGATATCGAATGATTGAAAACAACAAATAATACAATTGATTTATCAATTATGATACCAATAAGTCGTTATAAAATAAGTCTACATTTTATTATTACAGTCTAAGAAATACGTAATGCATCAGTGATACATTCAGTTCGATATTTAAAACAAAAAAAACAAAAAACATCTAGTAGTCGACATTTGAACAATGAAAACTGCACGCCATGTTACATCGAATCTGTTTTTCAAGAACAGTTATATTTGCTCAAACAATACAAATACATTTACATTCACCATTTTTTCACTTATCCGTGAATTACCATTGCCTCATCCTCTGTGCGTGTGTGTGTGTGTGTTTGTGTGTGTGTCACCACCTACCAGTCGGCAACGGGTTAACATTCTTCACTTCAGCATTACATCGGTCTTCATCACTACAGTAGCATTCAACACCTTCAAAATCTTCAAACTTTCCCGTTCTGAAGTAACTAAAAAACCTCTCGAATCCTATCATTCTCAAATCCGTTGAGCCTTTTCGCGCGTAATCCCCAGTCATGTAACGACATCCGTCTCCCTCGGGGCGCTTTGCGGCACAATACCGTAAGCTATAGGCTACCGTATGGTTCTGTGAACATACAAATGATAAAATTTGCATAATAATAATAAGAAGAAGAACAATAATAATAAAAACGATTTATTTATCTAAATTTGTTCTTGTAGACTTTACAAGAATACAACGTGAATAAAAAATATAAAAAGGCTTGTAAACGAAATGTAGCATAGAGCTACATAATATTTATCACTTTTTGAGATTTTACCATTCTACAAGTACAGTTAAGTTTTTTACATTCAAAAAAAAAAAAAAAAAGAATAATAAATAAATAAATAAATAAATGTTAACGCCCCAAAACCCACCCCACCCACCCCTTTGATTACATCATTTCCTACGACATTTTTTGTTTAACTCACCTCCTGTTTATTTATATGTCGAAAAGAAAATCCCATCTGTACACAGCCTTCACTGCACTCGGCGGTCGTGTTAACAGTCGTGTGGCTGCCATTACAGCGTACGTCCCCTAGTGGGCCCAACACACTAACGCCATCTATCTCAAGGTATTTGCAGTCGATGCACAGAATGCCAAGAACTGAAATTTAACGCTGTGTTGATATCAAATTTAGCTGATATATATATATATATATATATATATATATATATATATATATATATATATATATATATATATATATATATGCCCCCCCTACCCCATCCGCGGAGTATAAATCTGGATCCGGGCGGTAACTAATTTTGATATGTGGCTCACTCCTTTGTCTGCTCGTTAGCAAGGATAAATAGCATGGGATTTTTGTTGATATGTTTTTGTCCCAGAAAGAATGGCGTTTGTATGCATAAAAGTATCTTTGCTACAATTTCACATGTTAAAGACACGGATCAGATGTTTACTAAACGTGACCCTTTTGTTTGTGACCACGTTAGAGATTACCTTACCTCTGCGGTTGAATGTGACGAGAAGAAACACTGCAGCCGTACACAGCTGTCGCATGCTGGGTGTTAAATGCATTAAGCCACAGAGCAAAGAAAGTGCATGTAGTACACGTTTTTACTTCGAATCAATGCGCCTATAATACCAGCCATTGAATAAGACATTGATTTACTATACAAATAAATTTAAGTGTCTTTTAAAACGCTCCCCCCGGTTGCAGTAATTGTGTTTTTTAGCGAAATAATTAGAACCAGTTAATCTACTTTATTGATTTTTGGTTTTTTACTATTAATACTTGACGAGGCGTATTTACATAAGATAACGACATTTTCTACCGGTTATTGAACATTTCAACCACAGTAGGTCGGTTTTCATGTCATTACCTATACGCTGTAGACAGCTGGTTGAGAACAATGGGTTCGATTTTTTTAACAATCATACTTAAGAGTCGGGGAAAATAAACACAAAGCTTCACACAATGTTTCGCCATACCATATGATGTTTATTCATTCAAAATTATTTCAATAACGTGCAAATAAAAAGTATAGTTGTAACATAAGTGGTATATGTCATTGGCAGGGAAATAAGAACTTTTCTCAACGATTCTGTGCAACCGATTTTCAGTTCCACATACAGCCTGTTTGATGCAAACATAGACAAAGATATATCAATATCACTCGCCCCCGTTGCCATTAATCTCAACATCTAATTCAATTTGTTCTTGGTGCAGTCCGTCTCTATCAGCTCTTTCAGCTTGGTTTTCAAGCATTGGCATGAAGTCCACGATGTCATTAAAAAACTTATCCATAGCGTCTTCATTGGGTTTTTCAAAACGCGGCTGTTTCATTAGTTCTCTTACAGACGCATATTGTTTATTTTGTTTCAGTTTGCGGTCGAAATCTTCCAAAATTATTGGAATTATTCTTATTTTGTCGTCGTTTAGCTTTTTCCTTGCTCTTCCACATTGGTCATTCACGCCTTCCATTTCAAAATACCGCGGTGAGACGATCATGATGAACCGACTGCTGGCTTCAATGCCAATGTCTTCCTTTTCTGGAAATACACAAAATGTACAAATTTGAATGATTTACTCTGATAATAACCACACACACATACAGCGTGTATTGTTTGAGAACAATGGTCGAGGGTTATTACCCTGTGCTTCAAACTCCTCTTTCAAACCCAAAAATAATGGAAAACTTTCAACATTAAAAAAGCAGCTTACGTATGGACTTCAATCTTATGGCTGCAAATAAACACATTTGTTAACTACACGAGTTGAGCATTTGTATCTTTCATTAATATGAAATTCCGCTTACGTCTTGCAATATCCCCGACCCTTTCGTCAGGTTTATATATTCTAAAACCACGGCGTTCCAACTCTGGTATTAGCCTCCCTTTCACAAACGCTTTGTCCTCTTTTGCGTACTCATTGTACGAAATAAAGGCATGATAGTAGAATCCTAGAAAATAGAGACGCTTGATATTAGAGCATGACAGAGTTAAATCATGGAGTTGCTACTCTCTCTCTCTCTCTCTCTCTCTCTCTCTCTCTCTCTATATATATATATATATATATATACACACGTAAGAATTAAGTTCAAATCTATAAATTAAAAGATAATAACAGGGTATCAACCAAAAAGAATTTAACCATTTTCTCACAATCAACAGACTGAAAGATTTTAATATTAAGATTTAATTTTAATATAAAGTTTTAATTCTTAAAAGACACAAACTTCATCCAACAAACAGTATTCAGGGTAAACCCTGCAGGCGCAAATGGTCTGTAAGCATTTCACCTTCTTAACTAACCCCTTTTTAGTTTTAACAACAATATTTAAACTCTCATAAATGTTCGACGTTACCAAGATGAAACAACATACGAATATTGTATATTAATCCATTTTTTCATTGAGAAACTCAACACGTTTTGACAGCACATATTACCACAACGTTTAACTTTCTGCAGAATGCTTCCTGGTGACTGACTCTCAATTAAAGAATTGCTTTAATTTACCGTCATAGATGTCGAATATTACCTTTTATTTCACCGGTTTCTCTCCACTCATCTGAAAGAGTTATGTCAGAGAGCGTGAACATAAATATGAATCATTAGAAATCTGAACATGGATATTGAAGGACAATTTTTGTATTAAATACGTTGTTATAGATACGAAACATTTGACGATGGCGGGAGTTTCAGACAGGGTTTAAGTCATACAGCATGCTGTTTAAAAACAAAAACATAATCTAAAAACAGTTGTCCGTCTTATTGAGTTTCCTTCAGTCTTAACTTCAATATCTGGTCTTAAACCACTATGAAATAAGAAATTAAAATAAAACAGAATCCATGTCTGTTTTTCTCTACCTTTTTCTCTACCAACGCGTTTGGACAACATTTGTCAGTATACAAAATGCAAATCACTATTGTCTTTTAACGCTAAGGGTTATCGTTAACGGCAGCTACATGTATTTTTTACCTTCGGCGTCTCCTTCTTTCAAATCATCTGGAACAATTCAAGCAAACATTACATAATAACAATAATAATAATAATTTTCCATTAAATGTTATAAAATTAAATTTGTTAAAATATTAGTTAAAATTATTTACAAAACTGATGACAAACACTGGGCGAATTAAAAGTTTTAGTCTTGCAACCTGAAACCTTCTAGAAAGCATTTTAGATACAGATGGTGGAAATGACAATGAGGCCTTCGAGCTGTTTTCTTGAAAATGAAATCATGAAAAATATATGCATGCACAATTAGAAAACAAAATAGCGAACAGCAATTGTCAAACGCCAAGATCTTATTCACGTTGAAATCAAAGTTGCAAATCTTGTAGTGCCTGACCACGGCGTGAGAAAATAAACTTACTATCGCCTTCAAAATTTCTCGTTCTTGCAGTCAACTTTACTCTAAGAATTATGCCTTTCCGTAGTGCCCAGATAAAAACTATTGGTGCTGAAACTATGATAACGATGCCCACGGAAGCACAAGGAATGATGATATTCAACGCAGGTCTCACACTGGGGATGGCTGCAATTAATGTAAAATAAATATAAACTAAGTTTAAAAACTGAATTCATACATATACACAATCCGTATTATTGCGATGTGTAATTATGTAGGACAGTATGTTGAATCGAATATTTTGCAAAGGAAAAACATTTGTTACATACTGCACCGGTATTGTTAGGCTACAGAGGTGTAAATGCCGACGATTTTCTTATACTTAAAAATTATATTGCATTTCATAAGGACAGTAGTTGACTTAAAATTATTTGAAGGCAGTTAAAGATTATTTCAACACCACCTCCTCACGTGGCACCATAGGGTTCCTTTGACAAAGATATCGAACAAACTTGTGGTGTTGCAGTTTTTGTTTCATCCTTTATTTCATTTCTAAAAATCATCACCGGTACTTGAACGCAAGGGTCAACTATTGGAATTATAGAGACACTATAGCCGATAATACAATGTAACTGTCAGCTGTAATCAAAGCAAAATCAAAAGAAAAGAGCCGCTTAGGAAAAACACACAATGCCTACCCGTTGGGAGTGGGCCCAAATTAATGATATCTTTATTACACATATCACCGTCATTGCAGAAGCATTCTTTTCCCTGGATGTCCACGATAGTGAAATACTGAAATATAGGTAGCAGTTTATGTACGTCCGAAACAGCTTTGTGACTCAGTTCCTGAAACAATGGACTCTGCGCATCATTCGACATATCCCGACATCCGGGGGTCACCAGGAGCTCCACTGCGCAGGACCGGAAGTAAATTGTCATGTTCACAGCTTTGTTTACCTTAAGAAAAAAATGACAATTTATAACAATTTACTCTTGATTTCTTTTTTCTCTTTATTCTCTTCGCGAGTAGGTGTTTCTTTAAAAATCGGTATGCCATTAATTACATGTATGTTGCAACCACTTCATATTACATGTAAATATGTATAGGGCTTACATGCACTTGTGGTAATGAAAACGCTTACTAAAATGTGAGCCAACTTTCATAATAAATAGAGCCAGCCAGACTTTGTCACCTCTAATCTTTTATCTTAGCAGGCCCAAATATATGAAAGACACATATTTACCGATTCGTACACGGTTACCATGCTAACTTGGAACTGGATACATGCTTCACTGCAATTTCTGGTGACATTTATAGCGGTCGGGCTGTCCATGCAGCGGGGGTCAGCTTGTAAAGCTCGGTTCATAAGGGCTATGGCACTCGTCTCATTACCCTCCAGATACATACAATCTACGCACTGTAGTGCTCCTTGAAAAAAAAAACACGATGATAAGACGTTAATATAAAGACCAGCTATAGTTCTATGCTAGATAAGAAGTGCCTTCTTCAGGACTTCTCCGTGGATTATTCTGAAATTTTAGCAGGCACACTTGTACAAGCAGGCACACAAGCAGAAAACTCGAACTTTAACAGATGTGGCAGCAACACCAGTCTAACAGAACCAGCTTGGTTGTTTGTGCATAGCATTAAAATCGGTCGTTTTATACAATTTGTTTTAAGCCATATTCGCCCAAGGTTCTAATGAAATGAAAACGAATATATCAAAATAGCCGTAATTAATAATCGCGGCAGAGATGTGGTTTCTCGGGAGAATTATGAGATTATCTTGGACAGAGAGAATAACAAATCAGGAAGTTTTGGAGAGAGCAAGAACAAAGCGTTTCCTTCTAAAAAGCATACGAAAGAGACAGTTGGAATTTTTAGGACACGTAATGCGGAAGGAAGAGCTGGAACATCTTAGTGTGACAGGCAAGATCAATGGAAAGCGAAGCAGGGGCGAAGCAGGGGATGGCAAAGATTAACCTGGGAAAACATGTCCTATGGACGTGCATTCCCTGGAATGTACTGTCCTACCCGGACCTAGATTCCCAGCTGTATCTATACGCAGCTAGGACATGTATTCCTGTCAGACATAATTTCCTTTCACAGTCTAGCTGGGAAAATACGTCCGACTAGGACATCGATACCTGTCTGCAGGACTTAGAATACTAAGTAATGGGTGTCCCCTGGACGTTAGACCCCAGGAAATTATGTCCTAAGACATGCGTTCCGAGGAATGGAAGAGCCAGGACATGCATTCATAGGACTTTGTGTCCGCAGGACATTCATTCCTAGGAATACATGTCCTACGGACATGCATTACGGCGGACATCCATTCCCTTCACACCGGCGGTATATGTAGCATTCATAGAACACATTCAGAACAGCGGACTATTAAAAAGCTTGCTGCTTAATTCTCGATTAGACACTGAATAGATTCCCAGCGGGGATTACGCAATAAGCATTCAAGTGGGGCGGCCATATTTGATCGGCCATATTTGATTCTGTTAGTCTGCTGTTCTGAATGCGGTCATACATGTACTAACAAACATGCAACTTTTTTTTATTTTTTAGTTTCGTGAAAAGCCTCACGTTTTTACTGGTACTTACCAACATTCGGAATAACTATAAAATATAAAAGACAAAAAGTCTGCCATAAGTTCATTGCGGATTCTTAGTTCTCACACTTTAAGAACTGACACTGCAGCAAATTTATTCTTGTACATGTACTAGTATGCGTGCGCATATTGCAATGTAAATATCGACTAATACCAATCGAAAAAAACTGAGCGCGGTTTGAAAAACGAACTTCATTCTGATCGACCCGAGAGGTTTACAATTGCGCAATCAATAAAATGATTGTGGGCCAAATTGGTCCGCTTTCGCATTGAAATCTACGTAAACATATACCTGTCAGGGACCATTCCCAGACCCTATCGTACTAGCCGTGTATCTATCTATCTCCAAGGGGATTCTCGCTAAATTGCAATCAACTTAGGCGGAACAGATGTCTGGCACGCCTACTGGAGGTGCTAGGGGGTTATTAATTATCGTATAGCAGCTTCAGTAGACTTGCCAGACAGCTAAGCCGCTTAAGCAGAAAGTAATTTAGCGAGAAAAGCCTAGGAAATGGATCGATCCTGTTAGATCGATCTAGGTGTGGGAGCCAAGTCTAATTCTTAACAATGTTTACGAAAGAACTAAAACGTCTGAAGTAAGTCTTTCAGTTTGATGATCGATTTGCCTCCCCACCGTGCTGGGTTGTATTTGATCGTTAAAATTCCACTATCAATGACAGAACGACCTTCGGGTCATGTTATCTTATACGTTCAGAGCGCTGAAGGTTTTATTTCGGTTTTTGTTTCATTCGCAGACAAATGACAAATAACTTGATTTTCGGTTGAATTACTCCTCGCATTAAGTCCGACAATTTCCATTGTGCAAATTTGTTATTCAAAACCACATTATAAATATGGTTGGAGACTTTCATGAGTTGTCTACGGGATTTAATATGTAAGATTCAGATTCTGATCTTAAAACTTATATGTAAGATCCTGAAAATATCTATCCATTCGTTCACCCATTTGTTATAGTGAGAAATGACGACAGCAGTTTGGAGCTTTCAAACGTTTATTCACCGACTCTCTTTTTCACAGAATGTACAAGTTTTTATACACTATTTTCCATTCTCAAATTTCCCATTCTCATGTTACAAAACTCTATTCAATATTTCCTAATTTAGTAATTTAAATGAGACTTGTTTATGATTTAAAATATTTAAAATATTTTCCGAATTACTCATCTTGGATCCTGTTCAATTCAAAAATGCATGAGTTCTACACGTGTGTAACACGCGCAAATTGATAGAAAAATTAACCAATCAGATCCAACTATATCGGACTCTGAAACGTTCGATACTTTCTTACTTCTAGAACAATATCTACACTTACTGACACTCAAAGAAATCTACTTGTACTCAATAACTTCCTACACATTTCATTCAGTTTACATTGTTTTGTAATTGACGAAATTGTATGTCATTTGCTTTACAACACATTTTTCTAATCTAATTGGTGGATCCCCGATTTATACCGGTATTCAACAAAGTATTACTTAAATCATGGTAGTGTTTTTATTACTTCACTCAATCTAAATCAACACGGTTTTAAGCTCATTCAATAACAACACAAAACGCCATGAGACGGAATAGAGACAATTATAATCACATTTGTTAGGTTAAGAACCAACCCAGCATCAGCTACATGTGCATTTACAGTGTATGTTGCACAATCTCTACGCATCCTGTCCTATACGATATTGAAATATTTGAATGCAAATAATTTGGCTTTCGTTAAAAAAGGATATAATTGTAGCGGAGAACTTATTGACACGGAATGCTAACAAATAAACACTCCCAACTAAAGCATCGGTCCTGCAGTTTCAAACAAAAAACTTCCAGTGACTGACATCTTTGTTTCAGTACTCTCATGGACAAATGCACACATATTACCCTATCAGTATTACTGATTAATTAACCAAATGATGGATTGAAACCAGAATATGAAACCCAATTCTCGCATATATATAAACAAATGATGGATTGAAATAAGAATAAGTAGCCCATATCTCCCCTATTCATTTACAGAATTTGGAGTTTACTCAGTGATTAACAGAAACATGAAATAGTCAGAAAATTAACGAACGTAGATATTTCTAAATCTTCAAGATGCATGTATATATAGAATATATTATCTTTGTTATAAGTGCTACGGGATGAAGTATTTTGTGATGCAACAGTATGGTCCAAAAGAGATAGGCAGTGCATAAAAGTCACATATACAGGTAAGTGCACATGAATAAACTATACTTGAAACTAATCGTCATCTTAATACAAACACCATAACATGCAGTACGTGGCAGCCATTAGGGTGGTTAGCAACAGTTCCAGACTGCACACGCCGCAGCTGCTTGAAGTTTGAGGTTTGTGTGTAGCAGTAACAGCACTTGAACTGGTCTCTTTAATTCCTTTGGTAGATTTCGAAGACAAAGTCGTCGTGGGATGTGTGGGTTTTGTAGACTTAGCTGTGATCCTAGTTGTAGATGACTTTGTGGGCGTGGTCGTGGTCGTAGATGATTTGGTGGGCGTGGTCGTGGTCGTAGATGCACTGGAAAGTGTTGTCATCGGTCGAGTACATCCATTTTGGTTACATGTGCAGACTTCAGCTGATGTGGTATGGCTCTGAAGGCCGGCGCCAGTCAAGGCATCCAATGTAAACAACCCAGTCATGGCTGCGTCACTGTCTGTCAATCTTGAACATCCGTCAACTGATTTACTCGCAGAGCATAATCGCTCCGTCAGCTTCATAGTGACTGTCACAGATAACTTAGTTAAAGAAAGAAAATATATCGAAAAATAAAAAATCCACTTAAGATCAAACAACTGCCAATCTTTTTTTGTTAGTTTGTTTGTTTGCATTCTGTAGGAGAACAAAAATAATCAATATAGACTTTTATTGGTGGCAATAAAGTTAATTGACCGTTTTTTCGTTTACATTACTGTATTCCAGTTAATGTTCTTGTGAAAATTTATTTTACTGCACCTCCCCACATTTCACATATCCTATTTCATAACGGTTTCAGGCAACGGAATACAAAGCAAAACATATCTATTTAAAAATGTGCTTGGAAAGTCATGTTTGCTTGTTGACTCGTTAGTTTTTTTTTAGTTTGTTTGTTTGTATGTTTTATTTTTCTTTTGTTTGTTTTTTCTTACCATAGACATCGTCGCATCGCCCACAGAGCTCAGACAGGACCCGCGGCAGCTGACAGTCTTTGTCTGAGATGGATTCGACACACACTTTTGGTCCATTTCCCCCAGAAACCAGTTACCAAGAAGTCCTAGGACTAACTGTGCCATGGAGTCGCTGGACGTATACTCCATGTACTCACATTTGGGACATTGCACTGCTGGGACTGTAAAGATTTGCATAAATAATGGATGAATACCAGCAGTATATATATTAATGAAATAATTGATTTAAAAAGAAACAAGTAATCAACATTTTTGCAAACGAATGAAAATGAACATTATGCATTCAAATAAAACTTCCGTAAACATTAATTGTAAATCATACTAATGGAAGAGACCTATAACAGTATGACAAAAAAGTTATAAAAATGTCAATGATGATACATGTATTAGAATAATAATAACTATTATTAATATTGCAATCCCTACCTTGTGGTAATGTCACGAGACTCGTGGTATCCACATTACATCGGTCTGAGTTACACACACACAGGCGTCCCTCCATGGCGGTCACAGTGGACACGCTGTTCGGGAGGATGTTCTGAATGTCCTCCAGATTAGCCAAGGTCAGGTTCATACACCCTTCCTCGACACTGGTCGTTGCTAAGCAACCGCGTACCCAGTCACGTGAGTTAAGAGCGGCATTGGTGTCCTAGAGAGATACATATTGGGGATAGGTACACTGTACATCGAAATAATTACACATCCTCATATCCTCTTTTGTATATTTTTATCAGTATTTATTAACAAATATTATTCATTTATGGGTTGCCACAAGAAATTTACATGAGCTAAGTCAAGGTCGCATACATTTTTGTAATATTTGCAGTTTTGACTTTTAAGTATAAATATTTTCACTGTTGACGTCGATAGTATCCATCAATATGAATAGAAATCAAATATGTTTTAAAAGTTTTATAAAACATCAGTGCAAATATTTCACAAAATACGGGGGTCACAGACATGACCAAAATGTTCATTTTTTTTCTGAAATGGCACTTATCTCGTATTATTATTATTATGAATATCGAGATAAGCTCTGGGGAAGAGAGAGAAAAACAAATAAATAGATTGGCGCCCTTCTTACTGCTCTACCCCTGTTACCTGCACTACCAGACTTGAGACACCGTGGATACTTACTGTCTTTGTTAAGGACTGGGAAACCCTCAGATAATAGCAGGACCCACTGCACTCTCCAAAGCTTGTCGCCGCAGTGGGGTTATCCTCACACCGCCGGTCGTAATTCCGGTAAAGGGCTTGTGAGAGAGGGTCCAAGTTGTAACCAAATGACTGGCAGATAAGGCATTGAATGGCTGTTCCTAGTTTTGACAAATATATAAATTCAAAAAAACTAACAAGTCCCTTGCTCTCAAGGTTCTTCCTCAAGTTTATAAGTTTTTAAAGGGGATTAAATAAACCCAACTCTTCTCCATGCACCCTTTACATTTATATACGACTGGTTAGTTGTGCAATAAAATAAGATAAAATAAGATTAAATAGTATTAAATTGAATTCAATAAAATAAATAAAATTTAAAAATAATTTAGATCAATCGCACCTCTCCCCCTCCCCTATTTTTTACTGTATTTGTACTATCTAAAGGCAAAACTATTTGGTCTATGTACATGTAGCATGAAAGTGCACAAATACATGTAATTTACCTGACTGCACAAAACACAGGAGGACAATCAAGCTTTGGCCAATAGAAGCCATGTTGAGACGACTGCACTTTCTGTAGTTAGTCAATCAACATAGAATAATGCACACAGTGTTGTTTTACTTGCCTCGTGTTTGAAAACAGGAAAAAAAACGCATGCGCATTTTTGCCACTTCCAAGAAGTGCAATAACAGGACCTTCAATGCGGTGCCTCATTCAACAGAAGTATTTTTTGATCAATTTGTTCGTTACAGTGACAAAACCGTTTTTATTGATTTCTGTTAAAACGTCTGCAGTGTGACGTCATTGATAGCACCTGTAGACTACATGTACTAAAACAGCTAGTTTACACAATCAGAGACAAAATGTCAATCAATTAATATTAGAGGAACTCATGTCAGTGAAGTATCCCAGTTCAAACTGCTGGGTGTTTTTATCAATAACAATCATAAATGGTCTGAACATGTTGATTTTTTGTCCATAAAAAAGCATGCATACGATTGTTTTTTCTGCGCCAGCTTAAACGTGCTACACTGTCCTCATCTGATCTTGTTCATGTACCGGTATATCAGAGTTTAATTCGGACCGTGGTTGAATATGCTTGTCCTGTGTGGCACTCTGGATTAACTGGAGAACAATGTAAAATAATAGAATCCATCCAATCAAGGGCACTTAGGATCATTTTCCCTGAATTAACTTATGTTGATGCTCTAGCCAAAGCAAAACTTATTACATTAAAAAAGCGCAGAGTTGAACTCTGCAAATCATTCTTTGCAAAAATACAAAATGACACAGACAAGCTAAACTACCTTTTAACCTGCAATCCACACAGGAGACTAAGAAATAGCCTGTCAAAGTTTAACATACCAAAAATTAGAAATGAACGTTTTAAAAACACTTTTATTCCTTTCTCTTTGTTAAACCATTAGTGGGCTAATTTTTTTTTTTTTTCTTTTAAAAAATTGTTTTGGCCTTTATTGTATTTAATTACCATAACTCCATCCTCTTTTACACTAACTTTCAGATGCCTGTGCAAAACTTTACTTCATTTATTTATTTATTTTAATTTATCCCTTTTTATCTCATTAAGTTTTGTTTGCATATCCTATATTATATCTGTATATACCTGTATACCTGTATATCATTGTTTTGATTTGTTTATTTTATTCTCACTCCATTTTATGTATCACTTCAACCTTTTGGTTGCCATGTTTTAATACACTAATTTACATATTTACATTTAATAACTGATTTATAATCACTTTAAAAATAAGACTAGATTTTCATGCAACGATACAGATTACAGAATCAACGGTTCGAAAATCACACAGCAAAGCGGGTAAATTATTGCTTATTGTTGTTGTCACCCTTACCCCGGTGTCCCATTAGTATTGTGCTTCACGTAACTTTACATGTACTGTATATAGCCTGCATGATGTACGCGACAGAAGCTTAGCTTCATCTTAGCAATGGAAGAAATACACATGTAATTTTGTTTGCTGAGATGGGTCTAAGGGTTGGGTTGACATGGGGGGGCGGGGGCATGACGGCACCATCGTTACTCACCTTGGCAATGCCACCCAACAGGGGGCAGAGGTGAAGCTGTGGATCAGACACGGGGCGCCCAACCAGCAGTTTGTGCTTGATCGGGCGTATTAAGCTTANTGGGGGGGAGACCAGCAGTTATGCAGGCGTAGTAAGCTAAAGGGACGTTCTGACTTCTTTATACAATGTCATAAAGATGTCTGAAAGACTACTATTTTACTGTTGATTCTGGATTGAAAGGACATTGAGAAACTTCACGTAAAATCCAGAAAAGACTAAATGTTCAGAAGTAATTATTATAATTTGATACTGAGGTATGAAGGTTAAATGATAAATGACTGTAAAAGAGAATAGTAATAAATCCTTTTATAACAAATTTGGTTTCACCATTTTATTACATAATATTTTATTAAAAAAAAAACAATACAAACACTACACTGGGATAAACGCATTGCAGCAAGCCAATCAAATTTATTTATCATTGTTTTTTTCTAAATTTGCTTTGATAAATAGTTTCACTTAATTCTCACAAAATATTTCTCTCATATATTGACCGGATAGAAGATAGCTGATAATCAGAATTAACACTAGGAATTTAACTGCATTATTCTAACAATGAAGATTTAAATCAGTAATCTGATGTCTTCGATAAACTGGGGCTAATGATATACGATTCATGACGCACGGTCTTTTTTTTTCCAGCTTTCTTTCAACACGATATAAGAATTTCTAGTACTCGGGAGTTTCTGGGCTCATTAGGTTTATTTTGTTCCATAAGTTTGTGAAACGCATTTTGTCTTTAACACTGTGGCTCTACATTTTCATCACCAACGTTTCAAACCTGTTGGGCATTGTTTTTGTTTAAATTGCGTTTTGAATTTCCACCCTTTCTTCATACCTATGGTACCTTGCCTCGTGGTTTCTCCTTTTCAGGCACACACATTTTATATCTAAGATATCCTTATTAGGCATACACAGCCGAAGTTTTTTCCGGAATTTTTCTAGATCTTGTTCTTCTTCGTTCTCTTCTGCCGGCCACCTAAGTTTTATAGTAGGTCTGCAAAACGTACCGTCCAGTAAGTTGATTATCAATTTATTTGTTTCATCTGTTTTAAGTTTATCTCGGTTAATATCCTGGAGGATGATTGCAATGATGTTCAATTTTCCAGCGTTTACCTTGGTTTGTGCCACTGCCAAAATGTCTTTGTGTTTCGGTGTAAAATACTTTTCGGAGACGAGCATGATGAACAGTCGACTTTGTCTTATTATTACTTCTAAATTATCTGGAACTAAATCTGAAATGAGAAAAGAGGTCATTATAATTTAATACTTACTTATTCCTTAACACCGATGAAGAGGGGGGGTCACTGTGCATCCAGTTGTGACTAAGGCTTTATACAAATAAGTGGGACTCCATAAAATCAAAGCATCATCGAAAAAAAGTTAAACATTTTGTTTAATAAGGAGTGTTTACAGTGTATTTACGACGACAGCAACATAACTACAATGTAGTGCACAAGCAAATTACTTTCCGATCAGAATGAACTTTTTTAAAATTTTTTTCAGTGCAATCAAACTTTTTCTATTAATCGGAGAAATAAATATAATCTATGCCATGTACTTACCCCCGGCGACATCATCCTGGAATTTCACTTTGTAATCACCCCTTAGGCGATTAAGCTCGTGTAAGCATTTCTTTATTCTTTCCTTTTCATTTTTATTCCCTATTTCTTCTTCTGGCTCTTCGTCTTCATCATCGGTCTCATAAAAGGAAACAACTGCGTTATACTTGTACGTATCTGAACCTGACAGAATGAATAAGGAAAACAGCAGCAAAAAATAAGAATTTTTTATACAAATTCAACTGATTTTAAGATTTTTTTTCAAAAATAAACCTTATTTAATTAATATATTTGTGAAAAGGTTTCTTTGCTTTTTTTTTTACTATATATTAACATTTAAATTAACTGAAATAAGTACGTGATTAGTAAGCGTCATGCATGTACATAATGTAAATGTAGTATACAAAAACATCACATGTCACTATTGCAGTTTTTGGGTAAAAAGGACAATTGCAATATAAAATTACATAACAAACAACATTGGCTTTTATTGTTAGTTTTGGAGAAATGGTTCCACTTAATGTGCTCAATGCTTCAAAGGGTTTTTGTAAATTATGTCAGCATATTTTTGTCTTTTTATTACGTACAGTTACACTTGTGTGAACAGCAAGCCACTGAACAAAGCTTATGAGTACAGATAGCCTTCTTTGTATCACTCGAAGCATCACCCCTCACAGGACCTGTCAGAATGAATAAAGGAAACAATAAAAACAAATAGGAATTATTTTCCATTCAACTAATTTTGACAATATGTTTCAGAAATAAACCTTATTTTCTGAATATATTTCTGAAAATACAGACTTGACATTTAATATGGAATATTTCAGTTTCGAAGGTATGCCTAGGTAAAAATTTGTTCTTTTTTCAAAAAACTCCGATCTCATATAAGATTTGTGAATGGAGAAGTGTGTAGTCAGGTGTGCCGCTACCAATTAACTGACTTGCATGTCGGTTGCGCTGCTACATTATGTAATATGCGGTGATTTAATTGGGTAGTGTTCGTTTGGGCTGGTCAATGCTTGGCTTAGGCAAATCTTGGTTCTGTCAAAAAAGTAATCGTATGTCGGCAACTATCCCATAGAAGAATTTGAAATTTTGCATGCAAGCGGTCAATTTTGCAGTGCGTAAAATGAGCTAAGGAGTGCTTTACAAATTTGTAAATTTGTGGCAGAATGGCGCGAAAAAGACAGACATTACCAGACAGATTACAGCGCCAAACGGAACGGTCCGCACAGTTTTATAGAGAAATGCCCAGACTGATGTAATTACACAGAGGTCACACCCAATGTATCAAAATCTTACCTACAGGGTACAGGACCTACTGTCTTTCGGGATACGCTGCTGCAACTAAACAAAAGCCACCCAGTCTGTTCAGAACGAGGGGTAAATTGCCCTAAAATGCGTTTTTCCAGGCCCTTAACGAACACCAAACTGGTTTTAGCAGGTTAGAATACTAGACAACCTGCGAGGTACCCACTGTAAACAGCAAAACATCGTCGTCTGTTTCTCTAATGAATTGGGGGCCATGACCGTTTCTGGGTAGAACACTGAAACCGCTTGGCTTTCTTTATTGAGGTCAGATTTCACCTGTACCTCCAAGCTAGTCAAAACAGAGTTTACAGACATCCAGAAGAGGCCTACGACGAAGCATGTACCGCGTGTAAAGTGACACGGGTCATTGACAGCGTCAGTATTTGGAGTGGATACCACATTGGTGCCAAAACACCAATGGTAGTCATTGACGAAAACCTGAACCAGATCAAATAAAGGAATAATCTGGGAACCACTTGACTATCATTTGATAAGGGGCACCTTAGGAACAATTTTAGGTTGCACGGTCAGATTGCCAGTTCACACAGAGCACTTTTAATAGCAGATAACTTACAGAACCAAGGGAATGAGCAGCTACCCTGGTCATCAAAATCGCCACATTTGAACCGCATAGACAATATGTGGGTAAGCCATTACTCGCCGAATCAACTGCTTACATGCCCTACATCAAAACTGGACCAAATTGGACAATTTTGGACCGATGCCTGGAATAATATTCCAGATTGAACTCTAAAAACTTTTCCCAAGGAATGCCTTGCCGCTTGAGAGCACTGGTAACAGACAGAAGAGGCCAGGCGTAACAGCGACCGTTACTATGACTACACACTGACATAACTCTTTTACAGACGATAATTTGGAAAATATAGAGATCCAAAATATCTCATTTAATGGATGTCGTATGACATAGAATAGCCAATGCATTTCTGTTTGCCTCACTGTCGAATTCAACCAATGAGCTGATGTCAGCATGACATCAAAGAGATAATTTAAAGTTATTAAAACACGAATTTAATCCTTATTTTCATTTATCAGTCAGCAAAATTGGAAAAAACTGATGAAATATTCCATATTAAATGTCAAGTCTGTATTTCCTACTTCAAGTGAAATTGAAACAGAGGAGTATTTCGATTTTTAACTATGCCAACATTAACTAAAATAAATGCGTGAATAGCTAAAATAATACATGTTGTATACACGGACATCATATGTCACTATTGCAATATTTAAGTAAAGAGGCAAATGGCTATAAAATAATATAACAAACACTACAGCATTGCCAATTGGTGAAAAACATGTAGTTCCACTTCAGAACATAGATGTTGTTAGGGTGCTTCAGACACAACACTCGAAGGCCGGTTGCAATCAGGATAAACAGCGTCAAGGTTATAACAGGTGCTATGATGACCCACGGGAGGTAATATTTGACAATTGCTGCAATGACATAAAACTAAAAATAAATTATGACAAACGTAACCGAATGTGCTTTATCAAATGAAATTTTCGTGTACAGTTGATGAGGGGTCCGCTTCATTGCATCAATGCGCGAATGAGAAAAGGTGAAATATAAAACCTCCGTAAATATTACTTGCAAATTATACTAATGGGAGAGACCTATAACAACAGTGGAGGATCCAGAGGTATTTTCCGACAGTCTTCCAAATTATCTTTGTTGTGCCATCCCCCATTTTTGACCGTCTTTCGACAGAAAAATTAGATACCCGTCAATGTAAACTTAAAAACCTGACCGTCTTCCGGAAGACTCAGAAGACGGCCCTGATAACAGTATGATAAAAGAAATTCCAAAAATGTCGATGATGATATTAAAAGAATAATAATTATTATCACTATTGTAATCCCTACCTTGTGGTAATGTCACAAGGCTCGTGATATCGACATTACATCGGTCTGAGTTACACACACACAGGCGTCCCTCCATGGCGGTCACAGTGGATACACTGTTCGGGAGGATGTTCTGAATGTCCTCCAGATTAGCCAAGGTCAGATTCATACACCCTTCATCGACACTGGTCGTTGCTAAGCAACCGCGTACCCAGTCACGTGAGTTGACTGCGGAGTTGGTGTTCTAGAGTGACAGTTTTTTTTTAAATATTTATTTATCTTCTATTATTTTCTAACTACAAATGAGATCCACAAAGGGGTACATAGGTACATGTAGGTATGTAAGATGCAGAACTAAGAGTAAATACAAATGACCCTTATCTATTACTGTTTTCAATAAATGGATAGGCCTATATACATGTAGCACAACTCTGCTGCGGAGAAAAGAGTGAACAAATCCAAACTAGACTGACCCCACCTCCTCGGCTCATCTTAAGAAACCCACTACAACACTAGATACTTACTGTCTTTGTTAAAGACTGGGAGACCCTCAGATAATAGCAGGACCCACTGCACTCTCCAAAGCTTGTCGCCGCAGAGGGGTTATCCTCACACCGCCGGTCGTAATTCCGGTAAAGGTTTTGTGAAATGGAGCTCAGATTGTAACCAGGTGACTGGCAGATAAGACACTGAATGGCTGTCCCTAGTTTCGAAAAATTAATAAAGTTAAACTCCTGACAAGTTCCTTGTTTTCACGGTTCACAATCAAGTTTAATTTTGAAAAAGGGGATTAAATAAATCCACAATAAATCCAAAACTTCTCCATGGACTCTTGAAATGTAAACTCGGTTGTGCAAAACATTCATGGAACAGTCGCACCTCTCCCCCCCCCCAATCTTTCTATCATATATGTACTATTTATAGGCAAAACTATTAGGCCCATATATACTGGTATGTGCTCCCTGTACCTGTAGCATGAATGTTCGCAAATACACGCAATTTACCTGACTGTACAAAACACAGAAGGACAACCAAGCTTTGACCAATAGCAGCCATGTTGAGACGTCTGCACTTTCTGCAGTTAGTCGATTAACATAGAATAATACACCCTGTGTTGTTTTATTTGCCTCGTTTTTGAAAACAGGAAAAACGCATGCGCATTTTTATCACTTCCAAGAAGTGCAATAACAGTGCCCTTAATGCAGTGTCTCATTCATGACGGAAGAAATGTTGAGCAATTGTTCGTTACAGTGACAAAATGGTTTTTATTGATTTCAATCAAAACGCCTGCAGTGAACCTCTTTGCTAAAACGTGTAGACTACTGATACACATATTACAACCGATTTTAATCACTTTAAAAATAAGACTAGATTTTCATACAACGATACAGAATGGAACATACCATTCAAAAATTACAAGGCAAAGCGTGTAAATGCAGAATATAATAATAATAAGTAATCAAGCATTAAAATGTCTGCCGTTACATTTTAAGCCCCCTTTACAGTGGACGGCGTCTTTTCTGTGTCGTTTATTACGGTCCTGTTTGAGAGTAAAAAATAATTATTATTTAAGTTTCGAAAACTGGCCGATCATTAAACATTCATTCTGCAACCAAAGCAAGGATTGTGTCTCTTTATTACAACCACAGTGATGCCAGTTTCATCTATCTCACAAAGGACGCAGAAAGGACGCCGTCCAGTGTAAAGGGGGTTTTACGGGCTCTCTCAGTTTTACATAAATTTGCATATCAGCATAAATAAATATAATTTCTTTAGATCATTATAATGCCAAAAAACATATAACAGGGCCGTAGCCTCCGGGGGGGGGGGGGGGGGGGGGGGGGGGGGGGGGGGGCTCCCCCCCGGGGGTTTAAATTTTTNAGGTTCAGGATAGGAAACAATGGAAAAAGCATGCTGAGGCCTTTGTCCAACAGTGGAACACTATAGGCTCTAAATGATGATGATGATGATGATCTAGGTACAATCATTTATTTTTAAGATAAGATAAGACTTTATTTAGCCAATTATAAAAATCGGAAATCATTTTCCATTTGGAGCAATTTTGGTAATTTACATAGCAAAAGTAGTACAGTAGATAAATTAAGAATTTGATTTTGAGATCCAATTAAGCGTTTACTGCCTTAAAAAGTTAAAAGTCTACTATTGCTTGGTAAAAACGTAAAAAGTGATGATGCAGGATGAGAAGAGTCTACCATGGTGTTGACGGTTCTTTTTTCCATTCTCTCTTTAAAAATATCATCCAGCTTGGATAGATCCTGCCCGATAATCTTGCTTGCAGCTTTTACAACGTTGGTTAGTTTATTTCTTTCCTTCCCAGTTGTTCCACTATACCATATTATAATTCCGTAAGCTAGGATGCTTTCAATTACACACCTGTAAAAATTGACTAAAATAGGCCCGCTATCAGTAAAAGTTTTCGATGATCTTAAAAAATGCATTCTTTGCCGTGCCTTAATTCTTTACACTCTTCGCGGTGTTATCTTTCCAATTCAATTTACTATTCAGGGCCCGGTTGCACCAACAGGGCGTAAATTTACTCGGCTACGACTGTCGTAAACCGCAACGCCTTGCGTCCGTGCGCCACCCAGCAGGCATAGTTGCGTTGGATCAACGTTGAAAACAGGTTGATACGTTGAATTCCGGTTGATCTACCTCAATTCAAAGTAAAATCAACGTTGATCCAGCCACGTCGAAACACCGTCATAATGTGACGTTGACTCAACGTTGTATTTTGGTCAATGACACAACCTTGCAGTTATGGATTGTAATTTAAAATATTAATTATTGAAAACGTGATGCTTTGTTTATCAATACTGTAACTAAATTAATCAAAATAATAAGAAAAGGGGTTTAAAGTAAAAGTGAAAGTTGTTTTGTGTCTTTAATTAACTAGTGAATTTTCTTAACTTGTTACTCAGAAATACATTCCAATAAACTGAATTCCTTGCAAGGTCAGCTAACACTAGGATGAATAAGTTGCTGTAAATGTGATGGAGTTAACAGTTCTTGGTAACCTGTTATAGATAGGTTGAGGTGATATATATATATATATATATATATATATATATATATATATATATATATATATATATATATACAGACGACATTTAATATGGAATATTTCAGTTTTAATGGAATACCTAGGTAAAAATGCGTTCTTTTTTCAAAAAATTCAGATCTCATATAAGACATCTGACTGGAAAAGTGTGAAGTCAGGTGTGTCGCTGCCAATTAACTGACTACCAAGTCTGTTGCTCTGTTGCCTTGTGTAATATGCAGTGATTTAATTGGGCCGTGCTCTTTTCTGCTGGTCAAAGCTTGGCTTTGGCGAAGCATGGTTCTGTCAAAAAAGTATCCATATGTCGGCAACTACTGCATAGAAGAATTTGAAATTTTGCATGCAAGCGGTCGGTTTTGCAGTGCGTAAAATGAGTCAAGCAGTGTTTTTCAAAATTGTTAAGCTGTGCCAGAATGGAGCGAAAAGCACAGACATTGCCAGACAGATTATTGTGTCAAACGGAATGGTCTATACAGTTTTATAGAGTAATGCCCAGACTGATGTACCTACACAGAGACCACGCCCAATGCATTGACGTCTTACCACATGGGTACAGGACTCACTTTCCTTCAGGATATGCTGCTGCAGTTAAACCAAAACCACCCAGTCCGTTTTGAATGAGGAGCAAATTGTCACCAAAACGCGTTTTTCAAGGCTCTGAGCGAACATCAAACTGGTTTCAGCAGGTTAAGATACCAGATGACCTCTGAGGAAGCCACTGTAAACAGCAAAGCAGCGTAGTCTGTTTCTTTAATGAATTGGGGATCATGACCGTTTCTGGGTAGAACACTGAAACCGCGTGGTTTTCTTTATTGGGGTCAGACTTAACCTGTACCGCTAAACTGGTCAAAACAGAGTTTACAGACATCCTGAAGAGGCCTACGACGAAACGTGTGCCACTTCTTAAGTGACCAGTGTCATTGACAGTGTCAGTATTTGGAGTGGATAATACATTGGTACCAAAACACCAATGGCAGTCATCGATGAAAACCTGAACCAGATCAAATAAAGGAATAATCTGGGAAACACTTGACTATTATTTGATAGGGGGCACCTTAGGAACAATTTTAGGTTGCACGATGAGATTGCCGGTTCACACAGAGCACTCTTAATAGCAGATAACTTACAGAACCAAGGGAATGAGTAGCTACCTTGATCATCAAAATAGCCATAATTGAACCACATAGACAATATGTCG
This sequence comes from Lingula anatina, assembly GCF_001039355.2. The sequence goes on along the minus strand of NW_019775553.1, from coordinate 241,538 downwards.
GTAGGCCATTACTCGCCGAATCAACGGCCTGCATGTCCTACAACAAAACTGAGCCAAATTGGTCAAATTTTAACCGTTGCCTGGAATTTTATTCCAGATTAAACTCGAAAAACCTATCATAAGGAATACCTTGCGGCTTGAAACCTCTAGTAGCAGCAAGATGAGGTCAAGCGTAACCGCGACTGTTGCTGTGACTAGACATTGACATGGGGGCGTTTGTGGGACGTGTAGCTCTTTTAAAGACAATAATTAGGAAAATATGGAGATCCAAAATATCGCTTTCAATGGTTGTCGCATGACTTAAAAAAGGCAATGCTTTTCTGTATGCATTATTAAAACACGTTTTATTAAAACACGATTTTAATCCTTATTTTCATTTATCAGTCAGCAAAATAGGAAAAAACTGATGAATTATGATTTGGAAAAAAATATTCCATATTAAATATCAAGTCTGTATATATATATATATATATATGGTTGTAGTTATCTTCTTATATATATATATATATATATAAGAAAAGAACTTTATATATTAATCTAAACCTTTGAAACTTTAACTTAAAGACCATACATTTATACCCTACATATATTTAGCCATCAAACATATCCTACTGCTAAACACATCTAGGCTAATTTGCCGCTGGGTGGGGTTGATATAACATTGTTTTCTGACGTTGATACAACGTTGTTATCTGAGGTTGACACAACTTTCAAATCCAACTTTTATCCAATGTCTTCTCAACGTTATGGTTCAACGTTGTTTCAACGTTAAAACAACACAATTTGTCCGCTGGGCAGGTTTACTCTCCCTACTTACGCCCGTTGCATCAAGACAAAAACTGATCGTCTTAACTACGCTCGAGTAACGCCCCGTTGCGTCACTGGCCAACAATACGTGGATGGTATAATTGGGCAAATGACAAATAACAAAACACATTTAAACTGTTCTCAGCTGCAGTCATAATGGAATGATGACATAAATAAACACAAAAGGAACATTTCAGTGACGGAGAAATTCATAAGCTACATTATTCCATTTTGATTTAGAAATAAGAACGTTAAAATATGTTAACATTGCTGTGGCCTTGGATATATAGCAATAAAATCGTAAATATATTCCGAATCAAAATATTATTATAGTATGCTATTATAGTATGCTGTTGTAAATGAGAAAAAACGCGATGGAGGCAGTACGTATTCCTGTTAATGGATTTGAACACCTTCACATTTGTTACTGAAACTTTTGAGTCCAGAAAATAATGCAAGAATTGCACCTTTAACCCCAACATTGCTTTCTTTTCATAATTTTACAACAGTGTCGACAATTTATATATAGTTTTTTAAAAACCAAATTGTCATCAAACTCTCTCTGTGACAGCCTAGCCATAGTGGAAAACGAGCCACGACCGACTTACACCACCTAGCTGACAGGCGTAAATTTACGACTAAGTTAAGCCCGACGTATGTAAAGCCTCTCTTCTGGTCCTCAAATCAAGTTCGGTCCCTTGGTTCTAAACTGTTAACAAGAAGCTCTATACTGGACCTACACCTGTAAATGTCCATCATTACGAGTTCAAACGTGTTCCCTAAACGTGTCCTTGGCTGACTCTATTATGGTCTCCAATATTTGAGGTTTAAAACTTTGAGAGGCTACCAAAAAACGTACGTAAACTGAATGTTAGAAAGAAATGCATTTCAATTATTTAAAATTGTATTATATTTGCTATAATATATTCTCAGATTTTTTAAAGAACACAAAAGTTTTGCTGCGTGACTACCTTTAGGATGCTTAAGAATAGTACTACAATATTTATGGCGTTCTCTGCCTCATGTTTTCAAGACAGTTACATTCGTGGGTGATTGTTTGCATGTGGTGGTGTGTGTGTGTGGGGGGGGTGCTCACTCACTGCCATAATTGTGCGCTTTTTATTCCGTGTCAAGTTAGTATAAGCTCTTATTTTCATATGGACGCGTTTATTCCCGTGAATTTCCTAAATGTCCACTGGACTGGTATGGTCACGCGTTTTGTGCAAGTAGTAGAAATGGATTATTATTTTTTTTTCGAATCAGCAGATCTAAAATAAACAAAGTTTATTAATAAACGCGCAATATTTTCGTAATTAAAGCCTATTTGCCTGTTTGACTGCATTTAAACTAAGACGCAACTGACCATAATGTGTGTTTGATTGACGGGGCTGGTTTAGAGATGTACGTGCTGCATACCTTGTTGGTATTTATACCTAGGCTTTCACAAGCTGTATATCCCATATTATTCAGATAATGTTTAAGTGTTGTTTTGCTACATGATGACAACTTAGCATCCCAATTGTATTGCTTTAGGAGCGTACAGTGAAGGGAATATCATGAAAACCCAGTGATCTGACCAAAGACATTGTAGAGATCCAGTATAATCACGTAGTATAAGTAAGCCTATGCATACCAGTGCAGTTTACTGTTACACAACGCCGTTCTCCCTTGGGCAAAATTAAAGGCTAAAATCCCCGTTTCAATTTACCACTTCAAGGGAAAGATTCAGAACAGCGCCCTGGCCTGAATTTTGATCTTACAAACTGACCTCGGAAACCACATAATTTTCTTTCATGCCCGAAATCTGTGATTTTAAATACTCGATCCCCACCATTAAAGGTGCCACCGACCCTCACATTGACTGCCTCTCTTGTTAAAGAGCACAATTCAAATTAATTTAAAAGAGACAAACTTAGCTGTTATTACAGAATCGGGATTCTTTATCATAGATTTTGTCTCGACTCCAGGGACGTCTCAATTTCTTTTTCGCTCTCTATATATATATATCTTATTAAGTTGAATGGTCTTTATCGCAGCATCTTTATTTAAGTTCATTAAAAACCACAAATCAAAGGAATTGTATTGTACGCGCCGTAATGTACATGATCTTTGGATGGTTATTTTAAGTAATCCGATGTTGATAATTTCGAATCCTATACATTATAGTACATGTACATATGCGTACATGGAAAGCATCAAAACAGATTAAAGGCATTTTCGCGTCGATCATTATACCGTTTTATTTGCATCTCATCTGTGGCGAACATTTGTTGCCAGATTAACGAAGCACCGCGCAATTATGTAAGAGAACCACGAAAATAGAGCACCCGCACCAGACACGGGCATTTAATTTTGGTTGGTCCGTAAAGGGCTTGTATTCGACCGGAGGCAGAGTTGTGAATCAATCTACAGTATATTATTTTCCGTTTATATAAAAGTTGCCTAAGTCTCGCATAACGCTATCTCAAAATTGGTCCATTTATGACCCTTTAAAACACCGCTACAGATGTAGACACTCCAACCCAATTAATTGAGTTCGATGTGAGAAAACTTTCAACAAAAAGTGAAAATGTGAGCCATATATATTTAGATTAATATCGGAATAAATATATGACACGTTCCATTACTTTCACTGGTTTATGCCATTGTACCCTCTAACTGGGAAAGCAGTCAGCAGTTATTAAAAGTAATATGAAACATTAATAAAAACGTTATGCAAAACGTGAGCGGTTGTGATAAGTTAATTTACGCTCTCATCTTTCATATGAAAAGAAAAATGATTATTTATTACAAGAGTTCAGGGTGGGAAGAGGAGCATAAGGGCATAGCAACTATTATGTTATAAAATAAGTCAAGTTGAGCCTTTCTACTGA